>BHEV01040925.1:0-13176 GCA_004319985.1 Emydocephalus ijimae | reverse complement strand
CTGTGTGCCTATCTGACTAACACTGCACATTCTGTTTAGCTTGTCTCCTTAACCCTGGTTGGGGAACCCAGGCTTAACAATATGTTTGACAAACAAACAAGCAAGCAAACTAGCAAACAAATGTCTGACCAACCTTCTGTCTCTCGTCTGTGCCTATCCTGACTTTCGGAATTCAGGACTTACATCCACAGACTGATTTGGGGGAGAACCTGTTATGCTCAGATCTGCTCAAATGAGGCCATGTTTGTAGAAAGAAGTAAGAGTCATACTCATAACCTGAGAGTTTAGAAAACTTGAAACTTACAGTATTACGAGAAAAAAATACACTTATGAAGTTGAACGTTCTTACCCTGTAACAATAGGAACCACAAAACATGTTTATCATATGCAATTTACTTCATTCAGTTTACATTATGCTCACATTGACCAATTTTCTGGACCAATTTTTGGATGAATTTCTGCTCTAGTTGGGGTTCAAGAAAGGATCTCACAGCCCTCTTTCAACATTTTTAGCTTCTTTGGCTCTCTCAGTTAGGATCTTTCACCCTTACACCAAATTGCACTTACTGGCAAAATCTCAACTAAAAGATTTCTAGAATCACAGGAGGAAATTTGGAGGAACAGGTTTGTTTGGTAGTGACTGAGTTCAGTTCTGAGAATCTTCCTGAGATTTCTTCTGAGTAATCCCACCTTGGAACAGATTCTGGCTCTTTCTTTAGGGCTAGTTTGCCTCTGGGCCTAGCAGATCCTCTTTTTTCCCTGGTTCTCTGGCTTTTCTCACAGCCCTAAGAAGTTGTTTATCACTCGATGAAGAATCGTGATGTTCCTGCTGGTAGTTTTGTTCCAGAAACTTTACTGCCATGTCTGACCAACCTTCTGTCTCTCGTCTGGGCCTATCCTGACTTTTGGAACTCAGGACTCACATCCACAGACTGGTTTTTTTGGTGGGGGATGACCTCTCCTGCTCAGATCTGCTCAAAGGAGGCCATGTTTTTCAAAAGAAGCATTAAAACACCTGGGGCATTTGCCCGTTTGATTGACTGACATACAAACAAAAAATTAGAAGACACTGAACTTTGTTGAAAGAGATTTTATTTAAGTTTGTAGTTTGTGTTAAGTTCTGCGCATGGGCGCAAGGATGGAGACGAGTCGGTGAACAGTGAACTTCAAACTCTTTATTAACATGGTGCAAAAGCTCTACTCAACGGCCACAACGGCCCCTTTATATAGGCAAGCTCTTGAGTACTTACCCAATAAAAACACAGGGAGCGCTAGCTCCATTAACCAATAGGGAAGGCTTGTTATAGCCAATCAGAATCTCCTGAATGGACCAATCCAATGTCGCTATTATCAGCCAATCAGAAGTGCAGGGTCAGAACCCTGCACTTTACTCCAAGTTTTTAATATCTTTATTCAAGCACTTTTATTGATTCACAACACCCCTTCCCCCCGGGTTCCGTTTAAGGGGTGCGGTCATGTAGTCTTTGAGGCAGGCAGGTTGTTTTGATTGTCTATTTGATTTACGTTGTCCTCCCGGTATTTGGCTACAGTCTTGTTGGGGTAGGATGTTATCCGGTGAACAGGGTGCCTCTGGTTCTGTGTCTAAATTGTCATTTCCACTAATTTTCTCGGCATCTCCTTGAGGCGAGCTTACCCCCATCCCCAATCCTTCTTCACATGTTGCCTCTGAGCGGTCATTTCTTCCGCTTGTGCTTTCTGCCGTTTCAAATTCAGCTTCGTCGGCATCTCCTCCCCCCTCAGTTTGGAAGTCAGGGGACTCGGAGATCCCCGACTGCAGCCTTGAACGCAGCTGATCAATATGGCGCTTCCATATTCTATCGTCGCGGCATTTCACGCGGTACGATCTGGGCCCGGTTACTTGGATTACAGTTGCCTCGACCCACAACGGATTGCCCGAAAAATTCCTAGCAAAAACCAAGTTGTCTACCTGGAAGTTACGGCATTTCCCGCTGGATCCGTGTGGTTTTTCAGGTTCATATGATGGGTGTAGATGGTCGAGGTGAGAGTGGAGTTTTCGTCCCATCAACAACTCAGCCGGAGTTTTGTTGGTGACGCTGTGCGGAGTGATATGCTGCAAAAGGAGTATCCGGTTAATCTTGTCTTCGATATCACCATAGTCCATTTTATGCAAAGTTTTCTTGACGAATTGTACCATGCACTCGGCCCTTCTGTTGGCCACAGGATGTGCCGGTGAGGTTAGTGCATGGCGAATACTGTGGTCCGCCAGGTAGTGTTCAAAAGACAGCGCGGTAAATTGGGGCCCGTTGTCGGATACCAGAACGTCTGGTAATCCGTGTGTTGCAAATAATCTGTCTAATTTCCTGATGACTGATTCGGTTGTTGTATTTCTCATTTCATGGATTTCAAGCCAGTTCGAGTAGGCATCCACCGTTAATAAAAATGTATGTCCTTTGGTAGGTCCCGCAAAGTCCAGATGAATACGGGACCATGGTCCCCTCGGTGTTTCCCATTCTGTCGGGGTTGCTTTCGGTGGGGCATTACTAACTTCCTGGCATTTGTGACAAGCCTTTACCCAGGCTTCGATCTGCTTGTCGATACCCGGCCACCACATGTAGCTTCGTGCGAGGACTTTCATGTGCACGATGCCGGGGTGGCCATCGTGCAAGGTTCTCAATACCGCTCGCTGTAACCGCTCTGGGACAATGGCTCTCTCTCCCCAGATAATGCAGCCCTTTTGAGAAAATAGTTCCGTTTGTCAATTTTTGAAGGGGACATAGTCGTCAGGTATTTGGTCCAATGGCCATCCGCGCTCGACCCAGCTGAGGACTTGTGCCAAAATGGGGTCACATTTCATTTCAATTGTGATATCTCGGGCTGTCAGTGGCGGTGTTTGGAGTGTCTCAATCTGCAGCGTCGTGACGGTCGGAGCGGGGTTGTCGACGGTTTCTGGAAGTGGTGCACGGCTCAATGCGTCGGCGTGGGGAATGGCTTTCCCCGGGCCGTGTTGCAACTTATAATTATATGCAGCCAAGAATTCTGACCAGTGAGTCATTCTGGGAGATAATATGTAAGGGGTTGGCCTATCTCCCACTATTATTCCCAGCAAAGGTTTGTGGTCAGTCACTATAGTAAAGGCTCGGCCATACACATATTCATGGAATCTCTTAACAGCAGATACAATAGCAAGGGCCTCTTTATCGATCTGACTGTAATTGCGTTCTGCTTTCAATAGCATCTTTGAAAAATAGGCAACAGGAGCTTCACTACCGTTTGGTAAAACGTGGCTCAAAATGGCACCCACTCCGAATGGTGATGCATCACACGTAATCATTAAAGGCAAAGTCTCATTATACTGCATCAAAACAGCATCAGAAGTCAATAAATTTTTTACTTGTCAAAACGCCTGCTCTTCTCTGTGTCCCCATACCCAGGTTGCTCTTTTGTCCAACAAACGATGTAGGGGTTCTGCTACGGTAGCTTTGTGAGGCAGGAAAACGTTATAAAAATTGATAAGGCCCAGGAAAGCCTGGAGGTCGGCCTTATTGCGGGGTTTTGGGGCATTTTTAATTGCCCTAAGCTTGCTATCGGTGGGGTGAATGCCTTGTTTATCAATTAAGTACCCTAAAAATTCTACTCGATCCATACATAGTTGACACTTGTTTTTCTTAACTTTGAGGCCCGAGTCTTTAAATCTCTGGAGAACCAACCCCAGGCGCTCCCTTAGTATTTCTCGAGTTGGGGCAGCAATTAACACGTCATCAAAATATGGGACAATGCCTTTTATCCCTTGTAATAGTCTTTCCATCAAACTTTGAAAGATTCCCACGCTTACTCCGAATTGGAGTCGGTTACATTTAAATGCACCTCGGTGCGTAACGATCATTTGGGCCTCTGCCGTTTTTTTGTCTACAGGCAGTTCTTGGTATGCCTGGGCTAAGTCTAGTTTAGCAAAGACTTTTCCGCCCCCCAAGGAATGGAGAAGGTGTTGAACCACTGGTACCAGATAAGCATTTTGTTGAAGGGCGTGGTTCAGGGTGGCTCGGTAGTCCCCACAAATTCTTATCGATCCATCCGGCTTGATGGGTGTCATGATCGGGGTTTCCCAGGGAGAGTGGTCGGTTGGCTCTAACACAACCTGGGCTATTAATTTATCAAGCTGCTTGTCAATCTTTGGTTTAAGGGCAAATGGAACTCGGTGAGGCTTAAGGCGGATGGGAGCTATTTCGGGGTTGAGGTTAAATGATATCGGGGTCCCCTTGTACTCGCCTAGCTTTTCTGCAAAGACGTCCTGGAATTCTTGGATGAGATCCTCTTCCCAGTCATTGCAGCAGGTTCGGTGAATGCCGGCTACTTCAATTCTGAGTGGAGTGAACCATTGGAGGCCAAACTAGGCCGATCCCTGTCGACTACAGTCAGGGGTAGGAATGCTATATGATTCTTAAATGAGACACGGACTTGGCTGGATCCCACGACTGGAATTCGATTCCTTTGATAGTCTTTGAGTATGATTCTTTGGAATCTGAGGTCTTGCTGCTGGACAGTAGGGATGAACTGCTTGAGGGTCTTCCAGGAAACCATCAAGATGGACGATCCTGAATCGACTTCCATCATGCAGGGCTGGTTTTCGATGGCCACCTTCACTCAGATCTTCTTGGCATCTAGAGATGAGGCGTGACCGATCATAATAGTTTGGTGAGCCTCTTCTCGCTTCGTTGAGTGGTTGAGGGGTTTGTTTCTGTAGGAGTGGTTGTTCCATTGGTGGTTCAAGGGTTCTCGCTTTACAGGACGGCTTCCTGTAGTTTGGCGATAGTTAGCCCCCCTTGGGGGCTGGCTGGGTCCTAGCTTGCTTCTACAGACCCGCCCAATGTGGCCTCTTTTTCCGCACACATGGCAGAGCGCGTTGAGGAATTTGCAGTCTGATCGGGGGTGGCTTGCCCTGCAGCCAGCGCATTGGTACTGTGATTTCTGGCGTTGGTCTCGCTCAGACCGGAGCCGGTTGACCTCCTCTTCATCGCTTCCCAATGACGATTCGAGGTCCTCGTGGTGGGCTGTCGTAGCCTGTTCTTCCGAGTGAGGTGAAACTTCACGGGTGAGTTGGCGAAGAGGGGCGTGGGTGCGGCGCATTCGGGCAGCCGACTTCCTGGTTGCTTCTGCCGCAGTAGCTTCAGTAATGGCATCTGCAAGGCTGATGTCGCCTTTCGCCATCAGTTTGCTTTGGATATGTGGTGCATCTAGTCCCAGAACTATTAGGTCTCTCAGGGCTTCTTCGAGGTCGGCAAACCCGCATAGGCCTCCCAGATTCCGGAGATCCCCTATGAAATCAGCAACACTTTCGCCCTTCCACTGATCTCTCTGGTAAAATTCATGCCTTCTAACGAGCGTTGGTATGATTGGTGCATAGTGGGCCCTTAGCAAGGGTTCGAGGATGTCCCAGTCCATAGACTTCACTTCTGCCGGTTTCGCTAGCGCCTTGGCCATCTTGAATATGGTCAGCCCACAATGGGTTAGGAATACCGCTCGTTTCTTCCCGGTAGTGGCATCCTTCAAATTGTTGGTTTCCAGGAACATCTGGAAGCGATCCATATAGGACTCCCAGTCTTCTTGTGCCGGGTCGAATGGAGCGGGTGGTATGACGCCGCCGGACATGGTTCCGCCGTTGATGCGTTTCAGCCACGTGCTCTGTTATCGTTCTTCGTTGTTCAGTCAGCTCTGACGTCTCCACATCCCATCCTCGTCGCCAGTGTTAAGTTCTGCGCATGGGCGCAAGGATGGAGACGAGTCGGTGAACAGTGAACTTCAAACTCTTTATTAACATGCTGCAACAGCTCTACTCAATGGCCACAACGGCCCCTTTATATAGGCAAGCTCTTGAGTACTTAACCAATAAAAACACAGGGAGCGCTAGCTCCATTAACCAATAGGGAAGGCTCGTTAATAGCCAATCAGATTCTCCTGAATGGACCAATCCAATGTCGCTATTATCGGCCAATCAGTGCAGGGCCAGAACCCTGCACTTTATTCCAAGCTTTTAATATCTTTATTCAAGCACTTTTATTGATTCACAACAGTTTGCACAGGTTATGCAACCTTCCATGACTTCAGGAAACGATATCAACTGTCCTGGTGCTCAAATTTGCACATGGAACAGTAGTGTTTATTCAATTGTCCAGGTGCCCAAGTTTTGCAAACAGAACAGTAGTGTTTGCCTTGAAGACAAGAACCTGTTGGTTCTTCATCTGCTCTGCTCTGGTTATCTTATACATGTTTGACAAATAATCAAACAAACAAATAAATAAATATTCCACTCATAATACCTGATAACCAGCCCCAATCCTGCTTAGCTTCCAAAGAGAGACCAGCTGCTGAGGTTGTTGACTGCTTAGATTTTATGGCCACTTACAGAAGAACTGATTTTTAAAAATAAAAAAAATCCCAATCTTCCTCTTCAAGATGAATCCTTTGTTTGGTAAGCACATTTCTAACAGCTTTTCTTCTCCGGTGCAAATTGGAACTCACAAATGCAGCCAAGAGTTGAAGGTCACCTAGGACCTGTCTGGATTCCCCTGAGGCCACAACCTGTGACAGACTGTTAAGGCCACACCTGCTTGAAATGGAGAGCCTTATACTTCTCAGGAACAGCTCACATTGGAGAGGGAAAAATTTCTTAGAGAAAGGGAGATGGAAAGTCTGGGAGAGCTAGGGATTTCTTGAAGACCTGACCATGCTTGGACTTATCATGTTAAACCATGAAATATTTAAGGGAGCCTTGGTCACTGCATTACAAAAAAAGATGTTGAAACTTTGGAAAAAGTGCAAAGAAGGGCAACTAAAATGATTAAAAGCCCTGGAGACTAAAACATACGAAGAAGAGTTGCAGGATTTGGGTTTGGCTAGCCTAGAGGAAAGAAGGACTAGGGGGAACATGACAGCAGTCATCCAATATTTGAGGGGCTGCCACAAAGAGGGGTTCAGCCTACTCTACAAAGCTCTAGAGGGCAGGAGAAGAAACAATGGATGGAAAGCAGTCAAGGAGAGAAGCAACCTGGAATTAAGGAGAAACTTCTCCTTAATGGAGTGAGAACAATTAACCAGTGGAACAGCTTGCCACCAGAAGTTGTGGGTGCTCCAGCACTGGAGGTTTTTAAGAAGAGACTGGACAGCCACCTGTCTGGAATGATATAGGATTTCCTGCTTGTGCAGGGGGCTGGACTAGAAGAGCTCCAAGGTCCCTTCCAGCTCTGCTCTGAATGATTGAGAAGGGATTGCCCCAGAGTCATACCAGAACACAGGACTTTCCCAGAAATAGGTTTATTCATTTCCTCCTGAGTATTCCATTAAAGGGGTAAGCAGGTCTTCCTTTCTAATGGGTTAGGAAAAATTGAATGTATTGAGATTTGATTTGACATTTTGCTCAGGGAAGAAAACACCATAGATTAATTCTTTGATTTGGTAAATTATTTTTCTGTTTGGTGTTTCCATCTTAGAAACAGAACAGGTCAGAGGATGTTCTAAAGATTGCACTTATCCAGACCCTGTTCTCAGTATTGAGTGTTGTTGAACAGACAGATGCAGCGACGATCTGTGAAGATTTATGCTTCCCGCTTTTTCCAGTTTGGTCCATAATGCTTCCACTGTTTTCTTTGAAGCCTCTTTATCTTTCTCCTTTCTTTTCCTCTGCAAATTTGGTTCTGCTGTTTCAATATTGGGGTCAGCTGAACAAACATCGGCATTAAATTCCTAACTGGTGGGTGCAACCATCATTTTTTAATGCTTATTTTTTGATCCATGAAGAAAATTAATATGGCTGTTCAACTCACTTCCAATAACCCTGAGCAACTTAAAAAATACAACTCCAATTTAAAAACAATAACAATAATTTCTGTCCCCACGGCAAGAACAATTGAACCATCCACTTGAGCGGTCTCCCTATCACCTTGGGAGCCCTTTCAGTGCCTTTCTAAAGATTGTCAAGGTGGGAGAGCCCATTTTATCTCCACAAAGATGATGTTCCACATGGACAGAGCGACCACAGAAAAGGGGCTTCTACTCGGTCACAATAGATGGACCTCCTTAAGAGAAGGGACCCATGAGATTCCCTACCTCCCTGATCCGGTGGGTCAGGTAGATGTAATTGGGAAAAGACGGTCCTTCAGATCATCATCCTTTTTAATAACCCATAATCCCTTGTGGGGTGGAGTTTGGGAACTGAATGGAGATAGCTGAGTGTTTACTGGCCGGATGCCCTTCCTGTCACCCATGCGGAACTTTTTTGCAGCAGATATATCCTCGGTGTATCCTGGCAGTAACCTATTTCGGTACTGGTGCACTTGAATAAATTTCTGCCTTTAAATTCAACTGTGTCAATGTGCATTGATTTTCCAGTCGTCCCCCCCCACAAGAGTGAACATTCACAAATCTTATCCACAGCATCATCCTACACAACCCAACAAATGGTTGCCTGGAATGAGGAGGACTGGGAGGATCCCAATTCAGTCATGGTTTGGATTGGCTCACCAGGTCATAAACCCATCTTCAGATAGTATAAAGGGAGACACACACACACACACACACACACCCAACAAAGCCACAGTCCTGTAAGTCAAAGTAAGACCATGGATGAGGCTTGGAATGTCTCCTTCCGATGCCCATCTGGCATTTTCACCTCCATGCCAATCTAGTTTCTGACACAAGGTTGCCCCAATAGCCACCATGACATAGTCCTTCCTTTCCCAGGAAGGCAGCTGCACATTTCACAAGGGGGGAGGGAAGACAAGAGGCAGCCCACCCCAGAGTGGGATACGAGACAGAGGAAGAGAGTTAGGATAGCACCCGCGTGTGTGCATAACACACACACACACATCCGAACTCCCAGGCAGTGTATACCCTTTAGGATCACAGAAGAAAGGGTTCAATCTGGCAAGATTCTCTCTAATAAAGAAATAATACCCAGCCTTGCTGAATAGCATATGTGCAACAAATTCTTCAAACCTGATACATAATTATTACAAAAGACAAAGCAAGAGAAATATCAATTTCATCTCACTTGTCGTGGGGAAAGGGGCTGAGTTTTCTGCAGTATTTGATATGTCAGCCTTCATTCTAGGAGGTTTTCATCTTTGGTTTCTGTTGTGTATGCAATATGGTTAATAAAGTATGAGCTTGAGGTAAAGTGCAGGGTTCTGGCCCTGCACTTCTGATTGGCTGTTAGGCGGCCAGACCGGATTGGCCAGTTCTGAGGAATCCGATTGGCCCTTAACAGAGAGTTCTTATTGGTTGCAAGAGCTAGTGTTCCTAGCTCGTTATTGGTTAAATCGTACAAGGGTTGCCTATATAAGGCAGAGTTCACTGTTGTTAAATTGAGAAGTCACTATGCAAATAAAGAGCTGAAGTTCACCATTCAGAGGCTTGTCTACATTTATTCTAACCCATGCTCAATACTTAACAGTTTCATGCATTTCTGTAGCAATATAGTGGCCCTTTACATACAGTGCAACTCCACCTCCTCTTTGATGGGATCTGTTTTGTTTGAATAGTTTGTATCCTTCTATCGTATGTTCCAGTCATGGGTTTCATCCCACCAACTTTCTGTTATTCCAACTATATCATATTTACCTTCATGTATTCATAGTTCGAGTTCTCCCTGTTTGTTCCCCAGACTTTGTGCATTTGTACATAGGCACTTGAGATCTTTATGCCTGACACTGTGTTTACTGTCAACATAGCCTGTGTTTCGAATAGCCTCTCTCTGGAATCACCTAATGTATATCCCATTAGGAAGAGTAGAGTAGAGTAGAGTAGAGTAGAGTAGAGTAGAGTAGAGTAGAGTAGAGTAGAGTAGAGTAGATAGAGTAGAGTAGAGTAGAGTAGAGTAGAGTAGAGTAGAGTAGAGTAGAGTAGAGTAGAGTACCAATACCAAGCCCATACCAAAATCCACAATTAATCCCAGGGCAGAATCTTCATACTTCTTTCTTTGTTTCAATGTTTCAATTTTTCAAAGTTCTTATTCTTTAAGTTTTTAAGAAACAGTCTTTATAAAAAAAACAAGGTGGATTTAACCACCAGATGGCACCCTTTATTATAACAAATCTTCACCCCCCCTTTTTTTAATCCTTCTATTCAGGGTTTTTTAAACCACAATCTTTCAAGAAAAAGAGTCAGTCCAGTTGATATTTAAGTTTTCCCTTTGACAATTTCAAATTCAGCCTTTGTAAAGCCTTTGATTCAGTGGTACACAACAAATTAAATAATAATAATAATAATAATAATAATAATAATAATAATAATAATAATAATAATAATAATAATAATAATAATAATTAAAAACCTAGTCTAAAACCTATCTAAAACATTTAGTAAGTTAAATAGTTTAAAAATGTCACTGTATACATAGGACTAGATCACAAATGTGCTGTTTGATTCATGACAATTATTGCCTTAGAAAAGAAACTGTTTCTCAGTCTATTAGTCCTCATTTTAAGACACCTGTAATGTCTCCCTGATGGTAACAGTTCAAAATATGAATGACCAGGATGAGAACGATCTGTGGAGATTTTTAGTGTTCTAGAGATGAGTCTGTTCTTCGCAATCTCTTCCAAAGAAGAAAGAGAGCTCTGTCTTACATATTGGCAAAAAAAAATATCAGAAAATAAAATACCAGCTGAACAGTGAAGACCTTGTTGATGATCCAACCTCTGTCAAGGACCTTGAAGTACTCATCTCTAATGATCTAAGTGCTAGACCCCACTGTAACTACATAGCCAAAAATGTGTTAAAAGTTATTAACCTAATCTTACGTAGTTTTTTCTCTGGTAATATTACACAACTAACTAGAGCATACAAAACATTTGCTAGACCAATACTCAAACACAGTTCATCAGTCTGGAATCCACATTACGTATCTGATATTAACACACGTGAGGAAACCCAGAAATATTTTACAAGAAGAGTTCTCCACTCCTCTACTCGTTGCAGAATACCTTATGCCACCAGACTTGAAATTCTAGATCTAAAAAACCTAGAACTACGCCACCTTCGGTCTGATCTATGTATTGTATATAAAATCATACATTGCAATAACTTACCTGTCAATGAATACTTCAGCTTCAACCATAACAACACAAGAGCACACAATAGATACAAACTCAAGGTTAACCGCACCAAACTTGATTGCAGGAAAGACGACTTCAGCAATAACAGAGTGGTCAATGTCTGGAATACTCTACCTGACTCTGTGGTTTCTTCCCCAAACCCCAAAAACTTTAACCTTAGACTGTCTACTATTGACCTCACCCCTTTCCTAAGAGGTCTCTAGGGGGCGTGCATAAGCACACCAATGTGCCTACCATCCCAGTCCTATTGTTTCTTTTTATTTTTCTTATATGTATTCATTTCATGTATTCATAATTATAATTATACTTATACCTTGTACGTAATAATTGCTTGACAAAATAAAATAAATAAAAATAAATAGTCCAACGCTCCAGACTAACGTTGAAATTAAAAGACAAAAAAATACAGGCTGAGCAGCAGATGGCTTCCACTTATGGGGGAACCAATACTAGGCATGGCCTTGAAGGAAATCCGCGAATTGCTGCAGGCTGATTTCACTGGATTGCAAGACTCCCAACTCCAGCTCCCAACTTCGTTTCGTGCAGATATTGGATGGCAAACTCCAGCATAGTGGATGTCTATGGAGCTTCTCAGTCATCCAGGTCATAGTTGTCCCAAAGGTGCTTTTTCATGAGGCAACTGTCCTTTCTGGTTTTTCATTGAAGATGCTTTGCTTCTCATCCAAGAAGCTTCTTCAGCTCCCTCTTTTTCTTGAGCTGAAGAAGCTTCATGAATGAGAAGCAAAACATTTTCAAAGAAAACCCCAAAAGGCCAGTTGCCTCTTGAAAAAGCACCATTGGGACATCCAGGAGGATGGCTCCACCTGACACTGCCAGGTTTGGAACAGGAACAAAATCGTGATCAGGAAATGATGGTGCTGCAGGGTCATGAGAAGGAGCTGCTGGAGGAGGACATTTCTACACTGGGTGGTCCAATTGTGCAGAGAGTCATTTGATGAATTGGAGGGACTTCTTAGTAGCTTCTGATGAGCGACCTGGGAAGTGGCCAGTAGTGTAAAGAGCTCCTTCATGAGCATCCCTATCTTCCAGAGATGCTTGATGGCCCACTAACCCAGCAGGTCAGGGGCAAAAGTGCATTTGGAAAAGTATTGTGGATATTTTCCTTCATATACCTTTTATTTATTTTATTTATTTGTCAAACATGTACAAGATAACAAGTATAAGTGTGAATATAAACAAGAACAAAGGGAGTAAATGCAGATAAGTGAAGACAAGAAAACAGGGACAGTAGGCATGCTGGTGTGTTTATGCACGCTCCCTTTAAAAATCTCTTCAGAATGGGGTGAGGTACATAGTGGACAGTTTGAGGTTGAAGCTGTGTTGGGTAGGGCATTCCAGGCATTGACTACTCTGGTGCCCAAATTGTATTTTCTGCATTTGAGTTTGGAGCAGTTTATCTTGAGTTTGTATTGCTTTTTTGCCTGTGAATTATTGTGATTGAGGCTGAAGAAGTCGTGAACAGGTAAGACATTGTAACATACAATTTTGTGTACTATACTTAAATCAGATGGCAAGTGGTACAGTTCTAGATTGTCCAGGCCCCAAATTTCGAGGCTGGAGTTATAGAGAATTTTATTGTGAGTGGAGGAGTGGAGGACTCTTCTGAAGAAATTCCTCTCAGCCCACTCAATCATGTTAATGTCCAATATACAGTGTGGGTTCCAGGCGAACGAGCTGTATTTGAGAATTGGTCCGGCAAAGGTTTTGTATGCCCTAGTTAATAATTCAATGTTACCGGAGAAGAAGCTTGGCAAAGTTAACAACTCTTAAAGCCTTTTTGGCAAAATTGTTACAGTAAGCTCTGGGGCTTAGATCATTTGAGATTAGTACTCCAAGGTCCTTGACAGAGTGAGGATTGTCTATAAGATCGTTTCCTCCTAACCTGTTGTTAGGGATACACACTCTAGCAGAACGTGCAACGGCAGTCTAGCAGGCAGGCAAAGGTTGTGAGATAAACGTTGTTGTAGTTTACACTCAGTAAAAGAGATACACTGTGCCAGTTAAATAGTTTTTTATTCCAGCAAGAATTATAGCATAGTCAAAACAGTCCATATGTCATAAACTA
>BHEV01040920.1:0-13132 GCA_004319985.1 Emydocephalus ijimae | reverse complement strand
CCCTGCCTTGGTGCCCCGTTTCCTGGCTCAGCGGTCCTGCTCGAGCGGCACTTTAAAAGCCTGCTCCCAGCACCTGAGCAACTTCCCATCAACTTTCGGCTTCCTTTTAATTCGCGGGCACTCATGCCTGGCCCTGAGCCACGCAGCGGAGGGGAAACCCAGATCGCCGCCGGGTCGCCGCCTCCAAGCAGCCCGCCCACCCACCAGGCAGAACCCTTCCCACTCCTCGGTGGGAAGACGCTCCCGCCTGCAAACTTTGCCTGTGCAAAATTTAAGCCTGGAAGCCTCAGAAATCTGAGCAACTTCCCAGCAACTTTCAGCTTCCTTTAAACTCACGGGCGCTCACGCCTGGCCCCAAGCCATGTGGCGGAGGGGAAGCCTGCCAGGTGGGCGGGTGGGGCTTGGAGGAGGCGACCCAGCGGCGCTCCGGGCTTCCCCTCCACCGCGCGGCTCGGGGCCAGGCACGAGCGCCCACGAGTTAAAAGGAAGCTGAAAGTTGCTGGGAAGTTGCTCGGGTCCTGGGAGCAGGCTTTTAAGAGCTGCGCCCCAAGGAGCAACTGGTGGCCGCAGCGGCAGGGACTGGCAGTGGCGGTGAGGGGCTGACCTGCGCAAGGGGGGCTGGGGTGGTTTTCTCCCGCGTCCGGCTTTGGAGCGGCCTGCCGTGCACTCTTGGGTTCACTGTGTCCTGGGTGAGCCTTTCCCTCACCCCTCGGCCAGCAGCAGCAGCAGCAGTTCCACTGCCGCCTCCCTCCTCCCCTAACGCCCGCTGCTGTGATGCGTATTCCCGTAGACCCGAGCACCAGCAAGCACTTCACACCTCCCTCCTCGGCCTTCCCCTGCAGTAAGATGGGAGAGAAGAACAGCGGCGCCCTCAGCGCGCCGGTGCCAAGACCTCGCAGCCCATTCGAGGCACGCTCGGTGGTGGACATCCTGGCTGGGCAGAGCGGGCAATTCCTGGGAGAGGCGCGAAGATGTTTTCTGCCGAGCGGGCTTACGAAGCACCCGGGAGGATTCGCGGTTTAATGGCAAAAGCGGCGGCGGGATGGGTGCTGGGCGGGCGGGGGGAAAGGCAGGCGAACGCCCCCCCACACACACACCTCGGCAAGCGGTTTGCAGGGTTAGCCAGCAGTTTCTCGCAAGAGACTGAAGGCCAGTCTGCTCCCCCCAATTAGATGTTGATTCAAGAGGGAGGGTCAGCCCTGCTACTAATTGATGGTTCACAGTTTATCTGTGGGTACCGGAGGAGTTATGTTTTGGGGGGTGGGCGTTTATTTCTTATCTTATAAGTGGCCAACTTGTGTAAGCTGAGGGGGTACATTCACACACACACACACACACAGAGTCATTTATTCGTAGGGGAAGAATCTGTCTATCTATCTATCTATCTATCTATCTATCTATCTATCTATCTATCTATGTTGTGTTTTTAATCGGAAGAATATCATGTCTGCGCATTAGGCACAGTGACTTGATTTTGCGGAGCTGTGTGCTGACCCGGCCCATCTCTCAAATTTTAAAAGTCAATGCGGCCCCCGAGCCAAAAAGTTTGCCCACCCCTGGTCTAGAGGAATACAATGGAAATAGGAAGATGGGGACTATGCAGGCTGCCACAAGAGGATAAGAGAATTCCATTCATTCATTCTTTCATTCATTCATTCATACATTCATTCAACCAACCAATCAACTTGAATGCTGCCAAATCTTGTAGGGCATTCAGCATTGTTGTTAGATAAATTGTCCACAGTAAATTCAATTTATATAAAATATCCATATTCAGGCAGCTACAAATTCAATATGATCAAACCATAATAAACCCACCTCAACAATTCATATATTTATTCAGTCAATCCCAAAATGCCCTACAGAAAATCTCAATCTTTGAGCTACTTCCTAAATAAAGGTTAGAGAAAATCTTATTTCAACCAGATTTTGAAAGGGTAGTCATTAATACTAATACTAGCTCCAGGTTTGCTTCTCCCTCACTTCATGGAAACGGGTCATGTCATCTGAATCAGTTGTTCTATGAAATAGCTATCCAGTTAGGAAACAGGTAACAGTTGCCTGGTCACACAGAGCTTTATCAGTCAAAATCAGCTCCTTGAACTCCTTCTTCAATTTCCTTTGAGGCAACTCAAGATGAAGCACCAAAAGATGAAATCTAGGAATCCACACATATTCCTCACAATCTTCATATTCCTCATCCATCTCATAATCCAACCTGGAATTAAGGAGAAACTTCCTAACAGAGAGGACAATTAACCAGTGAAACAGCTTGCTTCCAAAATTGTGGGGACTCCATCAATGGAGGTTTTTAAGAAGAGACTGAAAAAGCCATCCATCTGAAATGGTATAGGGTTTCCTGCTTGAGCTGGGGGTTAGACTAGAAGACCTCCAAGCTCTAGCTCTACATGGCAAGGGTCTCATTTACTAATATCTACTAGATTGTCTGTCAGGTCAGTCCCAACTTGATCATCTAATAATGAAAGATCCACAATTCTATTCGTGAAATGTATACATTTATCGATGCCAACTGTCTACAGCATAGCAAAGCTAGATCTGAGGATTTCTGTGTAAGATGCATCAAGTTATCCCATTCCTTTCCCAAGCCTTCCCTCCTTGGTCGATTTCCCAAATATCCAATAAGATTCAGAGTCTGTGGCTTCTGCGGTTTTCCATAATGTTTTTTTCCAGCTGAACGTCATGCTTATTGAATGCATCTTTTTTTTCCTTTGTTTGCCTGCTTCTCTAGAAGAAACAGAGAAGAAAAAGCTATTTGAGCTACGTCCTTTTGGGTTGCTAGGAAAGTCAAACCTTTTCCATAAGATGGTCTTGAATTTATACTGCTTGGCTTCCATATATTCTTCCTTGAAATCAGCTCATCATGTGAATAAAATGTCAATCATCCAGGCCAAAACTATCTCAAAAGGTTAAATCATGGCAACTGGACCACAGTTTATTAAAATTGAGATGATTCATTACCCATCCAAGTGACTGCTTCAGTCAAAATGAAAATTTGGGTAGGCAGTCAGAAAGTCATTGGAAAGAATCTACTCCTGCCATTTGGGTTTCTCCCCAAAATGAAATATAAATAAATATAAATAAAGACTCAATCATTCAGGCCAAAAGTATCTAAAAAGATTAAATCACGGCAACTAGACCAAAGATTATTAAAACTGAGATATTTAGTTACTCATCCATTTCATGGCTTCTCTGCCTACCCAAAATCTTCATTTGGATTGAAAAAGTGACTTGGATGAGTAACGAAATTTCACATTTTTTAAAACAAATTTTATTCAGTTTTTCACATTAAAAACAAAAATCTCTTTTTAGTGGACAACATATTTCTGGATCATCACCTTTACATACAAATATGATAGCAATTATACATTCATATATGCATACTTAATTCTATTATTACCTTTTCCATTCTAAATTTTCAGTAAGGAGAGAAACAAACACATAAATTCTAGCCTCTTTCATTAATTTCAATCAAAACATCTTTTTGTTTCATTTCAATTATTTCAAATATAATCCTTTAATATTTATTTTAAAAATAAAGATAAACAATATGTGTTTGCCTAATAATAATAATAATAATAATAATAATAATAATAATAACAATGATGATGTTACCAATGTCTCTCCTTGCTTTTAATAGTCTATATTAACTTATTAATTTAGTTGGTTCTTTAGTCTGTCATATTCCCTTTCCATTACACATTCTTTTTATAAATTCTAGATTAATACAAATTTTAACACTAAAAAAAAAAACAAGTATAGGTTTCCCCCCTTTTACTGTCTTGACTGTGACACCTCAGTGATTAAAATATACCTTTATTCCCTCATCTTGATTCCCAATAAACCATTATTTTTAAGAAGTTACAATAATAATCATTCCATCTTTTCATTTGGATTCCGCAGCATATTTTCCCCCTTGATTTTTAATAAGAGTTATCAGTATCTATATTACCCTATTTTCTAAATATTTTTAATTGCAGAAATATTCTTATTACCCCTTGTCACCCTGCAGAATCCCCTTTTTAATTCACCAGCCATTTTAAACCACCGCTGCAGTCGTCTTTGGGGGGGAAAAAGACCAAGCCCAGGGGGGGAGATGCGGCTTCCCTCAACCTGGCTTGCGGCTTCCCCTTACTCTGCTGCCCCTCCAAGGCAGCTTCAGCCCCTAATCATAATAATCGGGGCTCTCCAACGAAAGAGCATGGACCATAGCCACAGAGAGTCACGATCTATGGTCCGTCAGCGAGGAGGCTCTGCCTTCTTCCTCAAAATTTCACATTTTTAACAAACTTTGGTGCAATTACCTTGATTTAACCTTTTTAGATACAGCTCAATAGTAGTTTTCAAGCAGCCACTGTTGACTCCTAGGGCCAGAATTCTAATAATTGGGAATAAAGGGGGTTGCACAGAGTAGCTTCTCCCCAAGGAGTGCTTCTGAGGCAGACTATTTTATTGGGTCTGCAGGGCCGACTGTGCCAAAGAGATGGAGGAAGCACTTCCTTCCTGTATTGCTGCAGTATGATTTTGAAAATCCCAGACGCTTTGTTAAGGATCCTGCCTTGAGTGTGCAGCGGCATCCCAAAAAGCCAATGCAATCCTAAATTGCATTAACAATTGAGATCAAGTGAGGTACTAATACCACTCTATAAAGCCTTAGTAAGACCACACCTAGAATCCTGCATCCAGTTTTGCTTGCCAGACTGTAAAAAAGATGTTGAGACTCTAGAAAGAGGGCAGAGAAGAGCAACCAGGATGATGAGGGGTCTGGAGGCTAAAACATAAGATGAACGGTTGCAGGAACTGGACCTGGCTGATCAAAGGAAGAGAAGGACCAGGGCAGACAGAAGAGCAGTCTTCCAGTATGTGAGGGGCTGCCCCAGAGAGGAGGAAGGCGGTCAAGCTTTTTTCCAAAGCACCAAACAAGGAATAATGGATGGAAACTGATCAATGATTCAACCTGGAAATAAGGAGGAATTTCCTGACAGTGAGAACAATCAACCCATGGAACAGAACAATGGTAGGATTCAAAATTTTTTACTACTGGTTCTGTGGGCGTGGTTTGGTGGGTGTTGCAGGGGAAGGTGTTATGTATACAGTTAAGTTAAGTTAACTAGGAGCTTGAGGTAAAGTGCAGAGTTCTGGCCCTGCACTTCTGATTGGCTGTTAGGCGGCCAGGCCAGGATTGGCCAGCTCAAACGAGTCTGATTGGTCCTTAACTGAGAGTTCCTATTGGTTGGAAGAGCTAGCATTCCTAGCTCTTGATTGGTTGAAACGTACAAGGGATGCTGAAGTCATGTTGAAGTCATGTTTATTGTTGTTGAAGTCATGATGTAAATAAAGAGCTGAAGTTCACCGTTCGAAGGCTGTCTCCATTTATTTGACCCATGCTCAGTACTTAACACTGGCGACGAGGGTGGGATTTGGAGACGTTTGAACCAAAGAAGCAACGAAGAAAACACCGAGCACGTGACAGACGACGCCAACAACGGAACCATGTCCGGCGGCATCGTACCACCCGCTCCATTCGATCCAAACCAAGAGGATTGGGAATCCTACATGGATCGTTTTCAAATGTTCCTCGAGACGAACAACCTCAAAGACGCCATGCCAGCAAAGAAAAGAGCATTGTTCCTGCCACATTGCGGCCCAGCCATTTTCAAGATGGCTAAAGCGCTCACCAAGCCTCGAGAAGTAAAGGCCATGAGCTGGGATGACCTCAAACCCCTCCTGAGAGGCCACTACGCGCCGACCGTACCTACGCTCGTGAGACGCCACGAGTTTTATCAGAGGAACCAGCATAAAGGGGAGAGCGTGGCCGAGTTCGTGGCAGATCTCCGATATTTAGGGGGCCTCTGCGGGTTCACCGATTTGGAAGAGGCACTACGAGATAGATTAGTTCTGGGATTAGATGCATTGGGCGTGCAAAGCAAGTTGATGGCAAAAGGCGACATCAACCTTGCTGATGCCATCGCCGACGCAGTAGCGGCAGAGGCGACCAAGAAGTCGGCCGCACAGCTTCGCAAAACCCAAAACCCAGCATCGCTGCCGGCCAGCAACAACTCCACTCCAGCTCAAAAACCGACAAGCGACATCTCATCCAAGTCAGAAGGGCATTTTCTGACGACCCATCACGAGGACCTCTCTTCGTCGTCAGACAGCGACAAAGAAGGGGTCCACCGCCTGCGATCTGACAAAAATCATCGCCCGAAGTCCTTACGCCCTTGCGCTGGATGTGGGGCCAACCATGCCAGGGCTGAATGCAAATTCCGCGATGCGTTCTGCCATGAGTGCGGGAAACGAGGCCACATCGGGCGGGTCTGCCGCAGCTTGCCAGGTCCTAGCCAGGCTTCAAAAGGGGCCTATATTCACCAGTCGACAGGAAGCCGTCCTGTAAGGCGAATGCCAGTAAACCACTCCTCCAGAAATCCAGCCGTACAGAGAGAAGAGGCTCACCATACTATCACTATTGGCCACGCCTCGGCCCTAGACACTAAGAAGATCTGAGTCACCGTAGCCATCGAGAACCAGCCGTGCCACATGGAAGTTGACTTGGGATCATCTCTCTCAATGGTGCCATGGAAGACACTCAAGCAACTTATTCCCACAATCCAACGCCAAGACCTTAAGTTTCAACGCCTCATCCTCAAGGACTACCAGGGAAACCGAATCCCTGTCGTCGGGTCCTGCCGAGTGCGAGTTTCCTTCAAAAAGCATACAGCGTACTTACCTCTAATGGTCATCGATAGAGATAGGCCTAGCCTACTAGGCCTCCAATGGTTCGCGCCACTCGGCATTGAAGTGGCTGGCGTAAATCGAGTTGGCGGTTGTGATTGGGAGGAGGATCTTATTTCTGAATTCAGTGACGTCTTCGCGGACAGCTTAGGCGAGTATAAGGGGACCCCAATTTCGTTCAGCCTAGATCCAAAGGTAGCACCCATTCGACTAAAGCCCCATCGAGTTCCGTTCACTCTTAAAGCTAAAATCGATGAGCAACTCGACAAACTAATTGCTCAAGGCGTATTGAGGCCCACTGATCACTCGCCATGGGAAACCCCTATTGTAACACCCATTAAGCCAGACGGGTCGATTCGAATTTGTGGGGACTATCGGGCCACTCTGAACCACGCCCTGCAACAGAACGCGTATCCAGTTCCGGTGGTACAGCACCTCCTCCATTTCCTGGGGGGCGGGAAGGTTTTCGCCAAATTAGATTTAGCTCAAGCTTATCAACAGTTGCCGGTGGATGAAAAAACGACACAGGCCCAAACGATAGTAACACACCGGGGTGCCTTCAAATGCACCCGGCTGCAATTCGGTGTTAGTGTGGCCCCAGGGATATTTCAGAGCCTCATGGAGAGGCTATTACAGGAATCAAGGGCGTGGTCCCCTATTTCGATGATGTATTAATAGCAGCCCCCACGGAAAAAAATTTTAGGGATCGTTTAAAATGCGTTCTAAAAAAATTCCAGCAAGCCGGACTCAAGGTTAAAAAAAATAAATGTAAACTGTATACTGATAGTGTTGAGTTTCTAGGGTACCGAATTGATAGCCAAGGCATACACCCTACTGAAGGTAAATTAAGAGCGATCAAAAACGCTCCCAGGCCACGAAACAAGGCTGATCTCCAGGCGTTTTTAGGCCTCATAAATTTTTATAATGTGTTTTTACCGCACAAAGCAACTGTCGCTGAACCGTTACACCGATTACTAGACAAGAAAGCGCTGTGTGTTTGGGGTTACCGCGAAGAACAAGCATTTCAGAATGTAAAAAAACTGCTCACGTCAGACTCTGTACTTATGCAGTATAATGAGACTCTACCATTAGTTATCACCTGCGATGCATCGCCTTTCGGCGTGGGCGCCATTTTGAGCCACATACTGCCTAATGGGAACGAAGCCCCTGTTGCATTCTTTTCAAAGACTCTTTCGAGAGCAGAGCGGAACTATGGAAAAATTGATAAAGAAGCCCTTGCGATCGTCTCAGCTGTAAAGAAATTTCATGAATACGTATATGGAAGAATTTTCACGATTGTGACTGACCACAAATCATTGCTAGGGATAATAGCCAGGGATAAGCCAACCCCCTACATATTATCCCCTAGAATGACCCGATGGTCAGAATTCCTAGCTGCTTATAACTATCGGCTGCAATATCGCCCGGGGAAAGCCATTCCCAACGCCAACACATTAAGCAGAGCACCGCTCCCAGAGACTCTCGACGATCCAGCACCAACGGCATCCACGTTGCAAATCGAAACACTCAACTCACCTCCCATGACTGCATGAGACATCACGAGATAAACCAGACGAGACCACACCCTAGCGCGAGTCCTAAGCTGGGTAGAACGTGGATGGCCATTGGACAGAGTCCCAGATGACTTTGCACCATTCAAAGCACGACAGACTGAACTGTTCTCCCAAAAAGGCTGCATCATCTGGGGCGATAGAGTCATTGTCCCAGAACGACTCCGGAAGACATTGCTGCGAATTCTGCACAAGGGCCACCCTGGCATCGTGCGAATGAAGGCACTTGCACAAAGCTACGCATGGTGGCCAGGCATGGATCAGCAAATCGAGCAGTGGGTTAAAGTTTGTCCCAATTGCCAACAAGTCAGCAACGCCCCTCCGAAAGCCATACTGACCGAATGGGAAACGCCACGTGGACCCTGGTCCAGAATCCACCTGGATTTCGCGGGGCCGACCAGAGGCCACACATTCTTGCTTACAGTCGACGCATACTCCAATTGGCTGGAGATCCATCGCATGACGACTACAATATCCGAAGCAGTCATCAGAATACTAAACAGATTCTTTGCAACCCATGGCTTACCGGACGTCTTGGTGTCCAATAACGGACCACAATTTACCACACTACTGTTCGAATAGTACCTCGCTGACCGCAGTATTCGCCATGCACTCACATCACTGGCGCACCCTGCGACCAACGGCCGAGCAGAACGCATGGTCCAATTTGTAAAAAAGACATTACTAAAAGTCGATTATGATAATATTGATGAAAAAGTGAACCAAATTCTCTTCTTGCAACACATCACGCCACATAGCGTTACCGGAAGAATGCCCGCAGAACTATTGATGGGACGACGACTCCGCTCCCACCTCGACTGGTTGCACCCTGCCTACGAACTGGAGAAACCAATAGGGTCCAGCGGCCGCTGTCGCACATTCCAGGTAGGAGACCTCGTTTATGCACAGAACTTATCAGGCCACCCCTTATGGATAGAGGCGACAGTAGTACATGTCACCGGTCCCAAATCCTACATAGTGCAATGCCTGGAAAATAAACTATACAAACGGCATATCGACCAATTGCGGTCCCGAATTGTACCACCTAGTCAACAGCTTCCCTATGACCAAATTGAGGGGGGGGAGAGCATGGAAGATGAGGAAGTTCCAGAGAACCCGTTCGAGGAGAACGACGACGCGAGCGACACGCAAGGAACCGGGCAAGAAGAGGAAACAATCGCTCCTCAAGGAATAGAAAATAACGTAGGGAACGAGGAAGTAATAAACTCTGAACCAGGAGAAGAACCGCTGCTAAACAACAAACTACCTCAACCAGATTACAATCAGCCGTTCCAGCAAAAATCAAAAAGACTCAAAAGACAACCGTCCTATTTAAAGGACTCCGTAACTATACCGGATTTGAGAAGCCAGGGGGAAGGGGCGTTATGTATACAGTTAAGTTAAGTTAAGTTAAGTTAAGTTAAGTTAAGTTAAGTTAAGTTAAGTTAAGTTAAGTTAAGTTAAGTTAAGTTAAGTTAAGTTAAGTTAAGTTAAGTTAAGTTAAGTTAAGTTAATTAGGAGCTTGAGGTAAAGTGCAGGGTTCTGGCCCTGCACTTCTGATTGGCTGTTAGGCGGCCAGGCCAGGATTGGCCAGCTCTAACGAGTCTGATTGGTCCTTAACTGAGAGTTCCTATTGGTTGGAAGAGCTAGCATTCCTAGCTCTTGATTGGTTGAAACGTACAAGGGATGCCTATAAAAGGCAGAGTTCACTGTTATTGTTGTTGAAGTCACTATGTAAATAAAGAGCTGAAGTTCACCGTTCGAAGGCTGTCTCCATTTATTTGACCCATGCTCAGTACTTAACAGAAGGATAGTGCAAAATCCCCATTCCCTCCCCACCCCACTAATCTTCTTTCCAGCTCCATTCTCCTGTGCAGGGCAACCAAAGAAGACCAAGCCGAGCAGCTGGGACTCAACGGGAGGCAGAAAAATAGACTGGTGGGGCCAGTCAGAGGTGGCATTTGCCGGTTTTCCGAATGACTCAAAATTTTCACTGCCAGTTCTCCACAACTGATCAGAACCTGCTGAATATTAGCTCTGGAACAGAAGTTGCCTTTGGAAGTTGTGGGAGCTTCCTCATTGGAAGCTATCAAGAAGAGACTGGACTACATCTGTCAAAAATGGTGTAGGGTCTCCTGCTTGGGCGGAGGTGTTGGACTAGATGACATTCAATGGTCCTACAATGTCCCTTTCCAAATGTTAATCTGCATCTGTATCAGCATCGTTCAACACACTTTCTTAACTCCTTTCAAAATCTGTGCCATTTCAAAAATGTTGTGGGGGTAGAGAACATTCCAGTTCCCCTACATCGCTGGGAACAGACTACAGGCAGTTCTTGATTTACGACTGTTCATTTCGTGACTGTTCAAAGTTACAATGGTCCCCCCAAAAGCAACTTATAACCATTTTTCACACTTACGACCATTGCAGTGTCCCCATAACCACGTGATCAAAATTCAGAAGCTTGAGTAGTGACTCATATTTATGATGGTTGCAGGGTCCCAAGATCATGTGATCAGCTTCTGCAACTTTCTGACCAGCAAAATCAATGGGGGAACCAGGTTACTAACTTAACAATGGCAATTCAATTAACAACTGTGGCAAGAAAGGTCGTAAAATGGGGCAAAACTCACTGAATAAATGTTTCACCTAGCAACAGATATTTTGGGATCAATTGTGGTCATAAGGTTTTTTTTTTAACAGAATAATAGAGTTGGAAGGGACCTTGCAGGTCATCTAGTTCCAACCTCTCTCGCCCAAGCAGGAGACCCTACACTATTTCTGACAGATGGCAGTCCAGTCTGGATATTTGGGTTTCTACCATTCTCTAGCCACAATTGCCAAAGGATGACAAAGGTCATGTTCCACAGCCACAATGGGTAATGGAATAAGGGAGGCTTATCCGAAGAACTCTGTGGAACAGGGAAGAACCTTAGAATCATGTACTGCATATTTATTTTGCACTGTTATGGGCTGGTACCCATAAAGTCCTGCTTTCACAGGGGAATTTTTCTTTCATTCAGAGTCAGGAATGTCTGCCTTCAAACATAATGAGCCATGGTGGCACAGTGGTTAAAGTGCAGGTTACTTCTACTGACTGCCAGCTGACTAAAGTTCGGCAGTTCAAATCTCACCAGCTCAAGGTTGACAGCCTTCCATCCTTCCGAGGTCAGTAAAATGAGGACCCAGATTGTTAGGGGAAAGATGCTGACTCTGTAAACTGCTTAGAGCAGGCTGTAAAGCACTGTGAAGCAGTATTATAAGTAAATGGTGTTGCTGTAATATCAGTTGGAGATACACGTATAAAGATCTATATAGATTTATTTATTGTTTAAATTTATTGGCTGCCTGGGAAAGGGTGTTGCCTTGCTTCTAAGTTGCCTCACACAATAGGAGGCATGGCAGTTGCGATAACACATCAGAACGTTGTGGCACTCAATCAAAGAGAATGCAATGCATGAAACAACCAGGGTTTTTTTTTTTTTCATTCTCTTGAACCAACCAAGTCATGGCAGATCAGGAGATGTTTTAAACTCCAGAATGCACTGTTTCCAGGGAATAAACTGCCTCATTGTGTGAAAAGCTGGCAGAAATGGATTTAAACTCTACAAATTTAAAATGGATTAGGAGGCCATATAAAATGGTTTGCGCTAACCAATGGGCTTGGTTGTTTACAGAGTATGCATCCTTCTGTTACAATAAGAAAACTGCAATAAGAAAACTTGGAATTCATTTGTACCCAACAATTTCTGAACTTCTAGCATTTTCTCCTCTTCCAGAGTGCAGCCAACATGGAAAGGCTGTTTTGCTTATTTTTGCTGCGGGAGATAAATAATTTAAATAATTCTATCGCAAGAGTAAAGGTGACTGTTATGTACTGGGCATGGGTCGAAATAATTGGAGACAGCCTCTGAACGGTGAACTTCAGCTCTTTATTTACATAGTGACTTCTCTCTTTAACAACAGTGAACTCTGCCTTATATAGGCATCCTGTGTAAGTTTTAACCAATAACGAGCTAGGAACACTAGCTCTTTCAACCAATAAGAACTCTCTGTTAAGGGCCAATCGGATTCCTCAGAACTGGCCAATCCGGTCTGGCCGCCTAATAGCCAATCAGAGGTGTAGGGCCAGAACCCTGCACTTCACCTCAAGCTCACACTTTATTAACTTTATTGTATACACAACACCCCTTCCCCCTGGCTTCTTAATTCTGGTGAAGTTATGTCGTCCTTTAAATAGGATGGTTGTCTTTTAAGTCTTTTAGATTTTCGTTGCATTGGCTGATTGCAATCCTGTTGAGGTAGTTCGTTGTTTGGCAGTGGTTCCGCCCCTCGTTCAGAGTTTATTTCTTCTTCATTGCCCACATTTTCCTCGATTCCCTGAAGTGCAAGTGTCTCTTCTTCTTGCTCTGTTTCCTGAGTATCGCTCAAATCGTCATTCCCTTCGAACGGGTTCCCTGGAACTTCCTCTTCTTCCATACTCCCCCCCCCTCGGTTTAGTCATAGGGGAGTTGTTGACTGGCCGTTGCAAGTCGTGACCGCAATTGGTCGATATGCCGTTTCCACAATTTATTATCAAGGCATTGCACTATGTAGGANACTTTATCGTCAATATTATCATAGTCTACTTTTTGCAATGTCTTTTTTACAAATTGGACCATGCGTTCTGCTCGGCCGTTGGTCGCAGGGTGCACAGGCGAGGTGAGCGCATGGTGGATGCCGCAGTCAGTGAGGTACTGCTCGAACATTAGTGCAGTAAACTGTGGTCCGTTATCAGACACCAGGACGTCTGGTAATCCGTGGGTTGCAAA
>BHEV01040919.1:0-14654 GCA_004319985.1 Emydocephalus ijimae | reverse complement strand
CGTTACACCGATTGTTAGATAAAAAAGCAATGTGGTTATGGGGTTACCGGGAAGAACAGGTGTTCCGAAATGTTAAAAAACGGCTCACTTCTGACTCTGTACTCATGCAGTATAATGAGACTTTGCTGTTTGTTATAACATGCGATGCGTCGCCCTTTGGGGTGGCTGCCATTTTGAGCCACATGCTGCCTAATGGGAACGAGGCCCCTGTTGCATATTTTTCAAAGACTCTTCCAAAAACTGAGAGGAACTATGGACAAATTGATAAAGAAGCCCTCGCAATCGTCTCAGCTGTGAAAAGATTTCACGAATACGTGTATGGGAGGGTTTTTACCATTGTGACCGACCACAAACCGTTGCTAGGGATAATAGACGGGAATAAGCTGACTCCCTACATATTATCCCCTAGGATGACCCGATGGTCAGAATTCTTAGCTGCTTATAACTATCGGTTGCAATATCGCCCGGGGAAAGCCATTCCCCATGACGACGCATTGAGCTGAGCACCGCTTCCAGAGACTCTTGACGATCCAGCACCAACGGTAACCACATTGCAAATCGAGGCACTCAACTCGCCGCCACTGACCGCTCGAGACATCGCGAGAGAAACCAAGCGCGACCACATCCTAGCACAAGTCCTAGGCTGGGTAGAACGCGGATGGCCATTGGACCAAGTATCAGATGACTTCACACCATTCAAGTCTCGGCAGACTTAACTCTTCTCCCAGAAGGGCTGTATCATCTGGGGCGATCGAGTCGTTATCCCAGAGCGGCTCCGAAAAGCATTGCTGAGAACTTTGCACGAGGGTCACCCCGGCATCGTGCAAATGAAAGCACTTGTATGAAGCTCCGCATGGTGGCCGGGCATTGACAAGCAAATCGAACAGTGGGTTAAAGCTTGTCCCTGTTGCCAAGAAGTCAGCAACGCCCCACCAAAAGCCATGCCTACTGAATGGGAGACACCATGTGGACCCTGGTCCCGAATTCACCTGGATTTCGCGGGACCAACCAAGGGCCACACCTTCCTGCTTACAGTCGATGCCTACTCAAATTGGCTCGAAATTCATCGCATGACGACTACAACCTCTGAGGCGGTTATCAAGATTTTAAACAGACTCTTTGCGACCCACGGACTACCAGACGTCCTGGTGTCTGATAACGGGCCACAGTTTACTGCACTAGTGTTCGAGCAGTACCTCGCTGACCATGGCATCCGCCATGCGCTCACCTTGCCTGCGCACCCTGCGACCAATGGCCGAGCAGAACGCACGGTCCAATTTGTGAAGAAAACCTTGCAAAAAGTAGACTACGACAACATTGATGACAAGGTCAATCAAATCCTCTTCTTGCAACACATCACCCCACAGAGTGTCACCAACAGAACTCCCGCCGAACTGCTAATGGGACGAAGGCTCTGCTCCCACCTCGACTGGTTGCACCCTGCTTATGAACTGGAGAAACCACTGGGATCCAGCGGCCGCTGTCGCACCTTCCAGGTAGGAGACCTCGTGTATGCAAAAAACCTATCGGGAGACCCGTTGTGGGGGGAAGCGACAGTAGTACGTGTAACCGGCCTCAGATCCTACCTTGTGCAATGCCTGGACGATAAACTTTGGAAATGGCATATCGACCAATTACGGTCACGACTTGCAGCAGCCAGTCCGCAACTCCCCTACGACCAAACTGAGGGGGGGAGAGGTACGGAAGAAGATGAAGTTCTAGGAAACCCGTTCAAAGGAAACAACGATTTAATAGAAACTCAGGAAGCAGAGCCGGAGGGAGAAACGTTTGCACCTCAGGGAATTGCCGAAAATGTAGGCAATGACGTAGAAGTGAACTCTGAACCAGAGGCAACCCCACTGCCAAACAACGATCTACCTCAGCTGGATTGCAACCAGCCAATACAACGGAAATCAAAGAGACTTAAAAGACAACCGTCCTATTTAAGGGACTATGTAACTGTGCCCTGAACTAAGAAGCCAGGGGGAAGGGGTGTTGTGTATGCAATATGATTAATAAAGTGTGAGCTTGGAGTAAGTGCAAGGGTTCTGGCCCTGCACTTCTGATTGGCTGTTAAGCGGCCGGACCGGATTGGCCCGTTCCGGGGAATCCAATTGGCCCTTAACAGAGAGTTCTTATTGGTTATAAAAGCTAGCGTTCCTAGCTTGTTATTGGTTGAAATGTTACAAGGGTTGCCTATATAAGGCCGGGTTTATTGCTATTATACTGAGAAGTCACGATGTAAATAAAGAGCTGAAGTTCACTGTTCAGAGGCTTGTCTCCATTCCTTCTCACCCATGCTCAATAATTTTCAGAATCTATGGGGCATTTCCAAGAAAAAGATGAGAGACATGAGACCGAACAATGCAGAAGAGCTGAAAGCTGCTATTGAAGCATCCTGGTCTCCCATACCACCTCAGCAGTGCCACAGGCTGATAGCTTCCATGCCATGCTGCATTGAGGCAGGAATTGCTGCAAAAGGGACCCAGACCAAGTACTAAGTACATTTACATGCTTATACTTTTCAGAGGTCCGATATTGTTCTATGTACGATCCTTGCTTTATTGATTGCAAGTAATATTCTAATTTTCTGAGATTGTGGATTTGGGGTTTTCATGAAATGTAAGCCATAATCACAATTATGAGAAATCACAGCTTGAACTATCTTGCTTTGCATGTAATGAGTCTATCTCATGGATTAGTTTCACCTTTTAAGTTGCATTACTGAAATAAATGAACTTTTGCATAATATTCTAATTTTTCGAGTTTCACCTGTATCTTGTATAAAAATTAATTTTAGCAAGCAGCAAGAAGAAAAAGATACAAGTGGTCTGCTTTTCTGTATTTTTCATTGTCTGAAGTTTAAAAGAGATGTGCCAGAAGCCTCAGAATGGGTCAAAATAAAGTTATATGTTACATCAAAATGCATAGCATAGACACAGCTTGTGTATCCTTTTAAAGGATGTGAATGTATGTCTGTCAAACTGAGAATTATCCAAACTAAAATTCTGACATGACCATACAAAATAGCACCCTCTGTGCAATTGTAAGTAGATGAATCAAAGATTCTTATTAGAACAGCACTGGAATCTCTTGAATACAAAGCTAGATGCTACATATTTAAAGATGAAGGAAATAAAACATCAAGGAGATAACAGATTGGAAAGCCATATTGACTCTATTCTGTGAAACTTGTCATTTTTAATATTGTCTTTCAGTGCCTAACAAAACTGTACCTATGGCTTGTTAAAGGTAAAATAACAAACCAAACCAGTTAAAATTATTCTTCAATATGAATTTATCTTAAATTCCTGTTAGCATTAAAAGTGCTAAAGCAACAGCATACTGATGTTAAATAATTCATTCTGAATGATAAGCTTATGTCCTGCAAAATAGGAAATAATTTCTCAGGAAGTTGATAGTCTTTTCAGAAGACTAGTGGAAGGAAGAATAAACATCTATTGCTTAAAATTGAAATTTATGCAAGTAGATTATAAGAAAATAAGAGAAGGCAGATGGTAGTTCTGGTTTTCTGGGTAGATCTCTTCAGGACTACCAAAAGATCATCAGATTTTCTGCTTTGGAATTATTTGACAGCAGCACAATCAATTCCCATAATTATATGTAACTGTAGATGTATAACTGTGCAAAGTTATTGTACCCAAAATAAATTATTTTATTTGTAAGATGTGCCTTTTGCATCAGATTTCGCTCCAGGAGTCTAGTAAAAGAACAAAAATTCTGCGAGCCAAATGACTGATCAGCCCACTCACCAAATACACAGCTGGAGGCAACAATGTTCGAAGATGGTGGCGTATAACTAGCAAGTTGAGGCTCTTGCTCCGATGGTCATTTGATCGCAAGTGGGTCCCTACCGTTTCCCTCCCATATTAAAATAAATAGTTGATCGTGGGAAGATTTGCTGTTCATCCCTGATCAAAACTGTGTTTTGATCTTACATATTGGCAAAAAAATTCAAAAAATAAAATACAAGCTGAATAATCAAGACATTGTTGATGACAAAAACTTTGTCAAGGACCTTGGAGTACTCATTTCAAATGATCTAAGTGCTACATCCCACTGTAACTACATAGCCAAAAAGGTATTTAGAGTTGTTAAACTAATCCTGCATAGCTTTTTCTCCGGTAATATCCCTCTATTAACTAGAGCATATAAAATATTTGCTAGACCAATACTTGAATACAGCTCATCATACATCGCATTACATATCTGATATTAATACAATTGAGAAAGTCCAGAAATATTTTACGAGAAGAATCTTCCACTTCTCTACTCGTAGCAGAATACCTTATGCCACCAGACTTGAAATTTTAGACCTAGACAACCTCGAACTATGCCGCCTTCAGTTCGATCTAAGTATAGTATATAAAATTATATATTGCAATGTCCTACCTGTCAATGAATACTTCAGCTTCAACCAAAACAATACAAGAGTACTAAATAAATACAAACTAAAGATAAACTGCACCAAACTTGATTGCAGGAAATACGACTTCAGCAACAGAGTAGTCAATGTCTGGAATACTCTACCTGACTCTGTGGTTTCTTCCCCAAACCCCAAAATCTTCAACATTAGACTATCTACTATTGACCTCACCCCTTTCCGAAGAGGTCTGTAGGGAGCGTGCATAAGCGCAACAAAATGTGCCTACCATCCTTGTTCCATTGTTCTTTTTTTTTCTTATTCGTATCCATTTCATATATTTATAATCATGTTTAAACTTATACCTGTTATCTAATAATTGTTGACTAAATAAATAAATAAATAAAGTGTAGATCTGATGACAAGAAACTGTCAGTTGTTGTCTTTGGCATCTTATTCCTCCAAGGAACTCATTCTCTCTAGTCCCCTCCCCCATTCTTTTTCCATTCTTCTTCTGGAGGCATGCAAAATTCTATATGACCGTTAGAAGGGGAAAAGTACTTTTATTTTTTACATCTCTTTTCTGCCACTTAGTGATCCTCTGAATTTTTGCCAGCCACCTGTATATCTACTCTTTTAAACCAGAAGGCATCTTAGATTTGAGCCTGGCTTTTATTTGATAAAATAAGTTACCATATTAGCAGCAACCTCCATTTTTTACCAATAAACATAAGAGCCATGAAAGAAAATATTTATCACAAAAATAGGCCTTTGTATTTGAACAAATGGCAGTCTGCTATTCTAAAATCAGACAATGAAAGGAGAAGGGACCAATGTATTTCCCCATTTTGAAACTTTGGCGTTCTTCAGTGTTGCTTCGAAATCCGTTCAACAGCAGATTCCCCCTTTAATGACTGGGTTGGACAGCTTTGCTATTTATTTATTTATTTTAGAAAATTTATCTGCCATCCAATTCATTCTCTGTAACTCTGAGTGGCTTATGAAGATAAAACAAAAAGCAATAACTCTCCACCCTCCTGGATATATTTATATTTCCTGAAACTGTAAAATACAAAAAGTACTTATTTAAAATATTCTATGGCTTCAATGGACAAGTCTTCTGAATGTGTTAGCTCATTCTTTTTCTAATTACATTTCAACATTTCAGGATGGAGGGAATAAATAGAAGTTTGATTCCTGTAATATTAATAACAGACTTTGGCTGCCCCTGAAATGCTAAGTATCAAAACTGTAAATTAAAGTAGGAAGAAAAAAATTATTGGGAAAAGTTCAGTGACAATATGCTTTTGTATCAATGTCCAGAAAAATACATCCATTTAGCTATTAGCCCACCAAAAACTGATGAACTTTAACACTGGCTCAAAGGAAAGCTTACCTGAATACTGTTAGATCTATAGCAAGCAAAAAACAATAGATCATGTTATATTTTAGCCCAAATGTGTGGGTTATTCAATAAATCATACTTAAATCATGGTTTAGTGTGTGTGTGAGAGCACAACCAATTTGTGTGGCAGTTACTCTTAATCTTTCTTTTCCAGGGTTTGGAAATTCCACTGCACTATACTGTCTAACAGGATTGTACTTCTTATTGCCACTGAAATGTTTCTTTCAGAAGTGTTAAGTCCTGAGCATGGGCGCAAGGAACGGAGACGAGACATCGAATGGTGACTTCAACTCTTTATTGTGAAATAAGAACAGAGCAAATACTTGGGCAGCAGCAGCTCTTTTATAGAGCTGGCTACTGTCAAAACAACCAATGATTTGAGTTTACCGCTTTCACAAGCGTCCAATCAGAGGGGCCCGTTAACAGCCAATCAGACTGGCCAAAAACGACCAATCACGACTCGCTATTTGCGGGCCAATGAGAAGTGCAGGATTACAAGCCTGCTGTAAAGTAAAGCTGTTTAGGGTTGTATCGCTGCATTGGCTTAGTCCATAACACCCCTCCTCCCCTAGGTTCTGTCTGAGGGGTGGGGTGACGTATTCTCGTAAATAGGCAGGTCGCTTCGCCTGTCTGCTTGATCTGCGCTGTTCCACCAGTTTCTGTCCTGGCTCTGGTTCTGGTGAGCTGATAGCTGGATTGGATGGTGAAAATTGTGGCCCTGGGCTGCTTTCCCTGCTTACGCCAGTGCTGTCTTCCGGGTTCCCTGGATCTGTTTCCATCGCAGTGCTGTCACGCGGCGAGGCCACTCCCTGGCTCGGTTCTCCTTCTGATGGTGAGTATCCCCTGGTTGGTTGTGTAGACTGTTGGGTTTCGATTGTTATTTCTTCTTCGGCCTCCTCAATGTTCCTTCCCCCCCCCCCGCTAGAGATTCCCGGGGCTGAGATAGGACTAGGTGCTAATCTGGAACGGAGTTGGTCTATGTGGCGTTTCCACATCTTACCATCTGCAGTTTGCAGGTGATAGGATCGGGGTCCCGTAAGTTGCGTTATGGTAGCGGGGACCCACAATGGGTCGCCCGAGAAATTTTTCGCAAACACGAGGTCACCTTCCTGGAATGCCCGATACTTGCTGCTGGATCCTGGGGGTTGTTCCAGCGTGTAGTTTCGGTGGAGGCGATCGAGATGCGAGCGAAGTTTCCGGCCCATCAGGAGTTCAGCTGGGGTTTTGTTCATGGTACTGTTTGGGGTTATGTGCTGGAGGAGAAGCATCCGGGTTATTTTGTTGTCAATGTCGCCATGGTCCATTTTGTGCAAGGTCTTTTTTACAAAGTGAACCATTCACTCAGCCCTACCATTGGCTGCAGGGTGAGCTGGCAATGTTAAGGCATGGCGGATGCCCCGATCTGCCAGGTACTATTCGAATGGCAGGGCAGTGAATTGGGGGCCATTATCGGAGACCAGGACATCCGGAAATCCATGGGTAGCGAATAGCTTATTCCGCTTTTTAGTAACTGCCTCTGTGGTGGTGCTTTTCATCTTGGGGACTTCGAGCCAGTTTGAATAGGCATCCACTGTTAGGAGGAAAGTGTGTCCTCTTGTGGGTCCTGCAAAATCGATGTGGACACAGGACCAAGGACCTCGAGGCATTTCCTACTGAGTTGGGGGAGTTTTTGGAGGAGTGGAGCGAGTCTCCTGGCATTTGCTGCACTTTGCTACCCAGGTCTCTATCTGTTTGTCTAACCCAGGCCACCATGCGTAACTCCTGGCCAATGCCTTCATCCGCACGATACATGGATGTCCATCGTGCAACATTTTTAATACCCTATGTTGCAATTTCTCTGGGATTATGACTCTGTCTCCCCACACTATGCAGCCTTTTTGGGAGAATAGCTCTGTTTGACAATTCCTAAATGGCTTGAACGTGTCATTGGTTGCATTGACCGGCCAACCCTGTTCCACCCAGCTGAGGACTCGTGCCAAAACAGGGCCCTTTTTTGTTTCTAAGGCGATGTCTCGAGTGGTCAGCGGCGGCGATTTGAGGGTTTCGATTTGCAATATGGCTAAGGTTGGAGCTGGGTCCTCTATGATGTCTGGTAGTGGAAAGCGGCTCAAAGCGTCAGCGTGGGGGAATGGTTTTCACCGGGCGGTGTTGCAATCGGTAATCGTAGGCGGCAAAAATTCTAACCAACGTGTCATTCTTGGTGATAAGATATGAGGAGTTGGTTTGTTTCCCGCCAAAATACCAAGTAGCGGCTTGTGGCCTGTAATTATGGTAAAGGGTCTCCCATACACATATTCATGGAAACGTTTAATTGTGGATACAATAGCGAGAGCCTATTTAACAAGTTGACTATAGTTCCTTTCGGTCTTAGACAAAGTTCTCGAAAAGAACGCAATAGGTGCCTCATTCCCATTTGGTAGGACATGGCTTAAAATGGCTCCCACTCCAAATGGTGAGGCGTCACAGGTAACCGTTAAGGGTAGAGTCTTGTTGTATTGCATTAATACAGCATCGGAGGTTAAGAGGTCTTTTACTTGTTGGAATGCCCTTTCTTCACGCCATCCCCAGACCCAGGAAGCCTTTTTATCGAGAAGTCTATGTAGGGGCTCAGCTACGGTCGCCTTCTGGGGCAAGAATATGTTATAAAAGTTAATGATCCCAGGAAGGCTTGGAGGTCTGTCTTATTCCTAGGTCTCGGGGCGTTTTTGATTGCGGTTAGTTTTTTTCNGACGTCATCAAAATAAGGCACGATGCCTTTTATGCCTTGTAATAGTCTCTCCATTAAACTTTGGAAAATGCCAGGTGCCACGCTTACTCCGAATTGGAGTCTATTGCACTTGAAGGTGCCTCTATGCGTAACTATTGTCTGGGCTTCTTCAGTTGTCGCATCCACAGGTAGTTGCTGGTATGCCTGAGCTAAGTCCAATTTCACAAATATTTTTCCGCCACCCAGGGAATGAAGAAGGTGTTGAACCACTGGTACTGGGTAAGTGCTCTGTTGAAGAGCATGATTTAGGGTGGCCCGGTAATCCCCACAAATTCTTAATGAACCATCTGGCTTCATGGGCGTTACTATTGGAGTTTCCCAGCAGGCATGGTCAATCGGTTCCAATACTCCCTGGGTGATCAATTTATCTAGCTGCTCGTCGATCTTCGGCTTTAGGGCAAAAGGCACCCGACGAGGCTTAAGCCGAACGGGAACTACATCAGGCCTGAGATTAAATGATATAGGGGTCCCCTTGTACTTGCCTAATGTTCCTGTGAACACGTCCTGGAATTCCTGGATGAGGGCCTCTTCCCAGTCATCGCTTCTGGTTTGGTGTATGCCGGCTAGTTCAATCCCGAGTGGGGCGAACCACTGTAACCCTAACAAACTGGGTCGGTCACGATCGACGACAGTCAGGGGAAGCGTCGCGGTGCGGTCCTTGAAGGATATTTGGACGTGGCTGGAACCAACAACTGGAATTCTGTTTCCCTGGTAGTCTTTTAGGATGACTCGTTGAGTGCTGAGGTCCTGGTGGCAGATGGCAGGGATCAGCTGTTCGAGGGTTTTCCAGGATACCATCGATAGGGATGATCCCGAATCAACTTCCATCATGCATTCTTAATAGTAACCCTTATGCGGATCTTTCTTGCATCGAACGATGAAGCATGGCCGATAATAATGGTTTGGTGGGCCTCTTCTCATCTCGTTGAAGAGGCAGGCGCTCGATTTCTGCAGTAGTAGTTGTTGTTCCATTGGTGGTTCAGATGGTCCTGGTTCTCAGGAGGTTTGCCTGTCTCCCGACAGAGGTTGTTCTCCCTTCGGCTGGGACTGAACTCTCGCTTGCTTCTGCAGACTTTTGAGATGTAGCCTCTTTTTCCGCAAGTACGGCAGAGTGCGTCGAGGAATTTGCAGTCCAATCGCGGGTGGTTTGCCCCGCAACCATCACATTGGCACGAACGTCTCTGGTTCCTTTGCTCTTGTTCCGAGCAGAGCCGGTTGACCTCCTCTTCCTCACTGTCTGAGGATGACTCGAGGTCTTCGTGGTGGGTGGTGGTAGCATGCTTCTCAGCGGTGAGTGGGCTATCGTTAGCGAGTTGGCGAAGCGGTGCGTTCGCTCGGCGCATTTGAGCGGCTTACTTCCTGGTTGCTTCTGCGGCAGTAGCATCGGCGATGACATCTGTAAGGCTGATGTCTCCTTTTGCCATCAGTTTACTCTGCACGTGTGGTGCATTTAGTCCCAGAACTATGCGGTCTCTTAGGGCTTCCTCGAGGTTTGCAAAACCACAAAGTCCTCCTAGGTTCTGGAAGTCGGCTACGAAATTCCCAATGCTCTCGTCCTTCCATTGGTCCCTCTGGTAAAACTCGTGTCTTCATATCAGTGTTGGTACTGCGGGTGCGTAATGGGCCCGGAGGATTGGGGCGAGGGTATCCCAATCCATGGTCTTCACTTCCGCCAGTTTTGCCATGCTTTAGCCATTTTGAAAACGGCGGGGCTGCAATGAGTCAGGAACACAGCTCGTTTCTTGCCAGGTATAGCATCTTTTAAATTGTTGGTCTCCAGGAACATCTGGAAGCGATCTATATACGAGTCCCAGTTTTCGGTTGCTGGGTTGAATGGAGCGGGTGGTATGGCGCTGCTGGTCATCTTGCCGTTTGTTGCGTGCGCTCTTCAGCCATGTGCTCTGTCTTGTTCGATGTGTACTTAGTCAGCTCTATCGTCTCTGCATCCCATCCTCGTCGCCAGTGTTAAGTCCTGAGCATGGGCGCAAGGAACAGAGATGAGACATCCTACGGTGACTTTAACTCTATTGTAAAATAAGAACAGAGCAAATACTTGGGCAGCAGCAGCTCTTTTATAGAACTGGCTGCTGTCAAAACAACCAATGATTTGAGTTTACCGCTTTCACAAGTGTCCAATCAGAGGGGCCCATTAACAGCCAATCAGACTGGCCAAAAACGACCAATCACGACTCGCTATTTGCGGGCCAATGAGAAGTGCAGGATTACAAACCTAAAGCTGTTTAGGGTTGTATCGCTGCGTTGGCTTACTCCATAACAAGAAGTATTCAGGTTATGGATTTCTCAAAGGTGCTTTTTCAAGAGGCAAGTAGACTTTCTTGTTTTTCTTTGAAGATGTTTTGCTTCTCAGAGCTGAAGAAGCTTCTTGGATGGGAAGCAAAGAAAAACCAGAAAGACCAGTTGCCTCTTGAAAAAGCACCTTTGGAACAACCATGACCTGGATGTCTGAGAATCTCCATAGACATTTATCTACACTAATTTAAAAGTTGATTACATGTTAAAAATTCTGACTCCAAATATATCTCAGAGGATCTGGTTCACATTCCCAAATGGAGGCCCAAAGGATTAATTTTGGTAATTTTGTTTGCAAGAAGAGGCATAAGGCTATTTTCTATTTTCTGTACCAATGCAGCCATTCAGTAATGAGAACATCCACCAATATCATAGAGTGTTCTATTATACAGTCATCAGGCAGTAAGCATTGAAAGAACATTGGCTGACTTTGAAAAACTAATCAGGATCGGATTGGGTTAATACTTGGATGGGAGACCACAAGGAAAGCCTAGGTCTATAAGCCAGATTGGGAAAACAAAACTACAGGACATGCAGAAACAAGGGCCACTCCTCTATTGATAGCTAGAAAACTCTTTCGATATCACCAAGAAGTAAATGAAATTTTGTTTTATAACAAAGATATTTTAAGATATCTAACTGAAAGCAAGCAATAGCAAAACCTGTTCCAAAAGACTAGGGATCAGAGAGACAGTTACCAGGAATCAAGGTGGACTTGAAAGTGCACATGTAGTGAAAAAAAAATGCAGACTGAAAAACTGATCTTTAAAGGGATTTTTAAAAATATTACTGTGATGTTGGTGTTGGTATTTTTTTTTAATCATTATTCTTTTTTATAGGAATCAGACTTCGTAATCTTACTGTTCTGACCCTTACCACATGGTATTTCTGTCATTGCTTGTATTGGTCAGTGCTTGCAACTACACTGGCATGTGATATGGGGTATATTGGAATCAGGAGCTTCCAGGATTTCATATGCATTCAAAACCCCTTTGCTAAATTGTCCTAAGTCGGTAGTAATGCAGTGACCCACCAATGAGTGTCCAAATTGACCAGGAGAAAACGCAGATATGATCTATTCTCTTGCATAGCCACTGTTCTAATTTTGCAGCTTTCATGAATGTAAAGGTGTTTTGCAAACTGGTAAATTCACTTGCTGACTGCCTCTAACCCACACCTACTCCTACCCCATCTCAAAGGCTCTCTCTAAACTGTGAATGGACTTAACAGCTGTCAAGATTGCTTACTCAAGCAATGGCTATTCAAGCATTAACAGAAAGTAGCGAGAAGGCTCAATTCAGTAAGTCCTATGATTAACAAGAGGCCTCTAGAAAGTCCCAAAGAGGGGCTTTGAATGCAGTCCAAAATTATTCCCAGATGCTCAATGTGGATGTCTTGCCAAATTATAGTTAAGTATTAAACACACTCAAGCCTCTGGCTTGGGCATTGTTTTGCATTCTTTCTCCTCTAGCAGGCTGCACAGCGGATATGAAGCATTGACTTTGGGGGCTAATGCCTGAAGTGGATCAAACAGTATAAATGAGATCCCTCTTGGGAGTCTGCCTTCTGAGCTGGAGTCTTTGTATAAAACAGCACCTTGTCAATATTTGAAAAGAGTCAGTATCCAAACTCCTTGTTTGCAATTGTACTGACCCAGGAAAGAAGTTTATTCTAAATGGTGTTTCAGTGCAGGATCTTTAATTCAACTTCAGTGATTTTCCTATATTGTATGTTATGAACTAATAAAAGCACTTAAATAAAGTTTTAACAAACCTTAAGAAAAAGCAGGGTTATAATCCTGCACTTCTGATTGGCCGATAATAGCGATATCAGATTGGTCCGTTCTGGGGAATCTGATTGGCTGTTAACGAGCCACTCTCATTGGTTCAAGGGTTTAACACTTCCAAGTTTCTCATCGGCTAATAGGTCAGCAGCCTGCCCTATAAAAGGGCTGCTGTTGCCCTAGGGTTTGCTCTGTTCAGTATGATTAATAAAGAGTTGAAGTTCACTGTTCACTGCCTCGTCTCCGTTCCTTGCACCCATGCGCAGAACTTAATACTGGCGACGAAGGTGGGATGTGGAGACATCAGAGCTGACTGAACACTATAGAGTACCAAACAGAGCACGTGGCTGAAGGCACATCGACAACGGAAACCATGTCCGGCGGCGCCATACCACCCGCTCCATTTGACCTGGCACAAGAAGACTGGGACTCGTACATAGACTGGTTCCAGATGTTTCTGGAGACCAACAACTTGAAGGATGCCACTACGGGGAAAAAGCGAGCAGTGTTCCTGACCTATTGCGGGCCTGCCGTCTTTAAGATGGCCAAGGCACTAGCGAAACTGGCTGAGGTGAAAACCATGGACTGGGACGTCCTTGCTCCCCTGCTACGGGCCCATTATGCACCCGCTGTACCAACGCTTGTCCAAAGACATGAATTTTACCAGAGGGACCAGCAGAAAGGAGAGAACGTTGCAGATTTCATTGCGGATCTCCAGATCCTGGGAGGCCTCTGTGGGTTTACAGACCTCGAAGAAGCTCTGAAAGACCGAATAATTCTGGGATTAGATGACCACACTACGCAGAGCAAGATCATGGCCAAAGGGGACATTGACCTTGCTGATGTCATCAAGGACGCTACTGCAGCAGAAGCAACCAGGAAGTCGGCCGCCCAAATGCGCCGTACCAACGCACTGCTCCGTCAACTCGCTAGTGATACCTCACCTTGCCTAGAGAGACACACAACAGCGACCCAACACGAGAACCTCAAATCGCCATCAGAAAGTGATGAGGCGGAGGTCAACCGGCTCCGGTCTGAACGTGACCAACACCATCAGCGGAATCAAAGACTACCACACCAATGCACAGGTTGTGGGGCAAACCACCTGTGATCAGACTGCAAATTCCTCGACGCGCTCTGCCATTTCTGTGGGAAAAGAGGCCACATCGGGAAGGTCTGTAGAAGCAAGCAAGGATCCAGCCCACTTCAGAGGGGAAACAACTACCACCAGACCACAGGGAATCGCCCTGTGAGTCGGGAACATTTGAACCACCAATGGAACAACCACTCCTACAGAAATAAAACACCGGCCATTTTATCGAGAAGAGAAGAGGCACACCAACCTATTACAATCGGTCACGCCTCATTGCTAGTGTTAAGTACTGCGCATCAGTCATAATAATTGGAGACAGCTTGGAACANGCCAGAACCCTGCACTTTACCCCAAGCTTGGACCTTTATTGCATTTATTGTATACACAACACCCCTTCCCCCTGGCTCCTCAAATCCGGCATAGTTACATAGTCTTTTAAATAAGACGGTTGTCTCTTAAGTCTTTTGGATTTCCGTTGGGTTGGTCGACTGCCATCCTTCTGAGGTAGTTCGTTGCCCAGCAGCGATTCTGCTTCAGGTGAAGGGCTCATTTGTTCCTCAATTTCTACAAGGTCCTCTGCTCCCTGAGGTGCACTCTCTTCCTCTTCTTGCCCCCTTTCCTGCATGTTGCTCTCGTCGCTGTTTCCCTCAAACGGGCTCGTGTTGCTCCGGTCGCTGCTTCCTTCGAACGGGCTCCCTGGATCTTCCTCATCTTCCGTGCTCTCCCCCCCCTCAGTTTGGTCATAGGGTCTATGGTGGTTTGCTGGCGTGAGTCGTGACCGTAATTGGTCGATATGCCGTTTGTATAGTTTATCGTCCTGGCATTTCACTGTGTAGGATTTGGGGCTGGTCATGCGCACTACTGTCGCCTCTATCCACAATGGGTAACCGGACAAGTTCTGCGCATAAACGA
>BHEV01040918.1:0-17094 GCA_004319985.1 Emydocephalus ijimae | reverse complement strand
AATCAGAAGTGCAGGGCCAGAACCCTGCACCTAACCCCAAGCTTGGACCTTTATTGCATTTATTGTATACACAACACATAGCATCCTGATTATACTTTGTGATCTATTTTTAGTTAAATTATTACAATGTACTTTTAAAATAACTTTTTGGTTGCGATAATAAAATAATCTCATTTTACCATTGAATATGCTCTTGTGACATCAGTATAAATGTTCATTTCTAACTATGTGGTTTGTAAAATGTGTTGTGCCAGATGAGAATAACAAAAACAGATGTGTCCTGTCAGGATAAAAAGAAAATCTGAATAATATGTTTACCCAGGAGGAATTTGATTAGTACAAAGATATAATCATTAATTATTTCCCTCTTGTTATGAAATATGGATATACTTGTCTTTGGAAACTGACCTTAACATTTATAACTTTATGATAAAAAAAGTATTTACTAATCAGTATTATAATTTGAGTCGGAATGGACATTTTTGCTTTGTAAACAGGATTAGAGTAATAGAGCCCTTGGATATTGTAAACTAGAAGTGGCTGAAGGAAAACCACCTTGTATTTTCTCAAATGAAAATTTAAGAATGTAATGTGGGTATAAGAGTATAGAAATACTATTAGGATCAGTAGTATTTTTATCTGTCTTGAGAAGAAAGAGTGAGAGAATAGAACCACCTGTAGGCAGTAGTGGGCTGCTGGATGGTTAGCGAGGCTTGGGCAAACCCCTATGATCTCTAGCTGGCCCTTGTGCTATGGTTTTCCTAAATAACTAACTTTCCCCCCACCCAGCTGCCCAGGTGAGTTCCCCACCACCCTTCTGTACTCACTGGAGCTGCCTGAGTTGATTAGCTGCCTGTCTGAAGCTTCGTTTCAGCCCCAAAGTGGGCATGACCAGAGAACCCCTTGTCAATGAAAGTGCAGCCCACCACTGCCTGTAGGAGTACTGTGAGTTTCAGATAATAATTGTATAATGTTGGAATCTAATTCTGAAGGTTTGCCTCAGTTTTCTGGAAGGAATTTCAGCCTGTTCGCCCTGAGGAAATGGACAAAGTCATGTATATGTTCTGGAGTCCAGATATTGATGAACTCATCATTGACTGAGAAAATGTTCCACCAGTGCTGAAGAAGACAATGGTTGATATCTGCTTCAATAAACTTTTGTTTATTGGAAGACTGTTATTATGTCAATCCTAGTCTTTCTCATCATTAAACTAGTTACCACAACCATTCATCATACAATTTTGTCTCCAATCTCCTAATTATGCTCTCTTTTGCAGTTTTTCTAGAGTTTCAACATATTTTTTGAATCATAGCAACAAAACTGAATTCAGTATTCCAAATGTGGTCTTACCAATTCAGTATAAAGTGATACTAACACTTCTAGATCATCTCAAAGGTTGAGAGTGGAAGGTGTGATATTTTGCTTCTCCTCCTTTCTCTAGGGACAGTTCCGGTTGGTGTTGGTAGGTGTGTGTGTTTGGGTGGTGATGGTAGACATTTCTAGCCATAACAATTCTTCTGTGCAAGGCTTTATTTTGTTTTTGGTCATATTTAGCATCTATATGAAGCCACAGAGTCAGGTTATTCCACGGTACTGTCTTAGGCTATGTTCTGACCCAGGCTTTGTCAAACTTAATGAAACACAAACTTATTTTAAAAGCAAAACCTATTTTAATGCAACACTGGGAATTACTTACATTCCCAGCCAGAACTAATTCTAAACATTTCCCCCAGATAAGAGCATGCCTTTCAATGCCGTAGAATGCTGCCAAAAAACAGAAGTTCAATTAATTATAACAGAAACCAACCAAAGTCCCAGAAAAAAATGAGCAGAATACGCAGAGCTCCAAGGAGGGTTCAGAATCTATTGAACTGCTTTGCTTCCTGCAGAGCTTTCATCATTGAGGTCAGACTTTTATCCCTTATGGGAGATGTTGTGAATTAATAAAAGTGCTTGAATAAAGATTGTTGAAACCTTAAAGTAAAATGCAGGGTTCTGGCCCTGCACTTCTGATTGGCCGATAATAGCGATATCGGATTGGTCCATTCAGGAGAATCTGATTGGCTATTAACGAGCCCTTCTCATTGGTTAAAAGAACTAACATTCCTGTGTTTTCATTGGCTAAATACCCAAGAGCTTGCCTATATAAAGGGGGCTGTTGTGGCCGTTAAGAGAGCTGTTGCACCATGTTAAATAAAGAGTTGAAGTTCACTGTTCATCGATTCGTCTCCACTTCTTGCGCCACGCACAGAACATGACAGGAGGGGCAATCACCTCCCAGCCTTCCTCCTGAGTCGCTCCTTCTGCTTCAGTTGCTCTTGCCTTCTAGCAGCTCTGCACACACATGCACTGGGAACAGGCTTCCCTAGGTCTTCTGCTTCAGTGCTGCCAGACTCCAAAGGCTTTGAAGGCAGCACCCCACTCCCAGATGGTCCTCGCCCAATCCCTGCATCAGATGCAGGACCCTTGTCCAAATCCTCCTTAGACTCCTGCCTGGTCCCCTTTCTTCCTCACTGTCTGACTCTGCTGCTGTCTGCACTGGCTGCCAGCGAACCACAACAGGCCAACCACATGATGCCATCAAGTTTATTTCTCAGTATTGGCAGGCTTTGAGAGTCTGGATGAGGAAGAATATGCTCTGACTCAATCCTGGCAAGACCAAATGGTTATGGGTTTTGAGAGTCCTGTATCTAGGATTCATCATCTTTGATTCTGGTGGCACTTCCCCACCAGAACTGGTGGCCAATTGAGAGCTGTCTTGGCTCCTGCTCAAAGAACAGATTAAAACCATGACTAGGAGGGTCTCTGGATAAATTTATGTTGTGTGTTGATTGTGCCTGTTCCTATATTAGAGGCACTAATCATAGTCACTTATGCTTTGGGCACTTCTTGTTTATATTGCCCCAAGGTGTTCTATATGGTGCTACCCTTGAATGCTATTATAGCTGACCCAGAATTCATCTGTATGGATAATTATGCAAACTTATGTGAATAGTTCACCTCTATTTCACAGTAAACATGTTTGGGATGAAATTAAATCTAATAAAGTAGGTGCCCAGAATATTAATTGATATGTTAGGCTTTTGGTAAATCAAAATGCTACTGATACTGTCCCTTCTACTGACTTTTATTGTGGTTGCCATAATTGCTCTGAGTTTCTGTGTTCCTTATTAGCCTTAATCTATTCAATCACACACAAAATATAATATTTATCTCAGAGGAGTAGAGAAAAAGCCAACTGCACAGAGCTGTTGAATACATAAAAAGATTACTCACTGATGTAAAAGGGTTGCATTCCAGGAGTCCCATAAAGGATAATAGTCTAACCAGAAGGTGCTGAATAGGTCAGCTTAAAAAAGAAGGTTTACGATACACTTCAGTTTTAAATCTTCAGTTTTAACTTACAGAGGGGGAAAAGACCCTTTTAAGTGAAAGACGAGTTCATTTTAATCCATGACCTTTAACTTCTGGCTTTCTGTCACAAACAATGGATTCTTGAAGGCCTCATATAGTACTCCTACAATAATTCAGTATGACTGATGTTATATAGAAGTATATTTTATTGGTCCCTACGTTGGGATGTGACCATGACCTTTCTCAATTATTTTTATGACATGCGGCATTCTCAGTTTTCATAGCTTCACAGATCTATGGAAAACCTGAATAAAGATGGCTTTGTAGAATGTTCAAACATTTTTTCACTGAATGGTTTGTGTAACAATAAGCAAGTACATGATAGTGAACATATATTCTTAATGCAGCACCATTACAATGTTTGATTCACCAAGAATGAGGTTAAGAGCACATTATCCAGTAAAAGCAGGAAACTGAGTAACATATTAGAGTATGTTAAAATAGTATTAACATTCTGCTGCCCAGAATTATGATGGAGTTGACCGGCTTATAAATTTAATAACAACAACAACAACAACAACAACAACAATAATAACAGTGCACTGTAAAAGCCGTGATGGCACAGTGGATAGAATGCAGCATTGCAGGCTAATTCTGCTCACTACTGATAGCCAGCAGTTTGGCAGTTCAATTCTCACTGGCTCAAGATTGACTCACCCTTCCATCCTTCCAAGGTCAGTAAAATGAGGATGGAATTTCCAGGAAACTGAGAAAAAGTCCACTAAAATTAGAGCTGGGTTAAATATGTTTAAAGAGTCCTTACATACGGGGGAATGAGGCACCTATTCAGGATTTGTAATAGATGGCTTGTTGACAATTGATGTTGTCACCTCAGTCAAAGCATCATTTTCTTTTATTCTTGGGTAAAGTTAAATAAACCAACAACAAATCCTAGCAAATATGCCAAATTTTAGTGGGCACTTTCCTTTCAATCTCTAGAAGGAAACCAAAATCAAAAGTGCCAAGACTTTGGTAAATACCACAAAAAGAACTGTATCTCCCATCACATTAACAAAGTTGTTCGACTGTACTTGGTTGATTGGATGAGATCATTGTGTCATTCTTATACCATCCAACATTTTATATCTGCCAAAAATAATAAGAAAAAAATGCATCTAAAGAAAGGTTGTAAGAAACTAATACAGCCAACCCAATCTTTTATCATATGTTGTCCTCACATTAAAGTTTGCCTTTTTTTTCTGGTTGCAGAGAGTATGACATGTAAGATATCTGGAATGTCCTATGGAAATTGAAACACAGAATACAGACTTTATTTTTTTATTTAGCCTTTGGAGATGTTATATTAGCCAAGCATCTACAATATTAATATAGAGCAGTAGTTTGGCTACTGAGACTAGGAATAAACACTTTCTCTTCAGTAATAATATTTCAAAAATTGTGTTACTTATTTTTAGATTTTTTCTCTATTCATCTGTTTTGATTTTACTATTAAGAAAAATTACCTTATAATGTCAAAATGTTAACATTTATTTCAATTATGAGGCACAAACACAAGTATTATAATGCTACATTGTGTTAAAAATTTGACTAATAGCAAAGAACATGAATCAGAGATGTTTTCCTCAGGAAATAATACCAGATGTTTTCCTCAGGAAATAATACCAGATGTAGTAGATATAGCTCTCTCATATCTAAAAATAAATAAAACACATGGGAAATTATGTGTGTCAGTTGTTAGTGGTATACTGCATATTTCAATAATGAATCATTACAGCCTGTCATCCTATATTAAATTACCATAAGCAAGAACAAGATGGGATCAGTTTAATTTAGAAATGATTGGATGCCTCTTGAATAAATGTAGAATATGACTCCACCATGTGAGATGCAATGTCAGTACGCATGACTTTTGCCCTGAAAGATTATGACTGTCTTAAATTAGACTGAGTTAATATCTCAACCTACGATGCCAAGTGAAAAGTATTCAGACTGTGGGGCGAATGCGTTTGAAGCCAGAGGCCAGTATTTCCAATGTTATGGGAGGGTGAAAGAAATGGAGGCATGCTAAATGTGATATCTCTGATCCCAATCAACCAACAAAAATAGATTCCTGTCATGATGCTTACTCAGAGGGGAAATACAGAGATTCACATGCACATAAGCTGTGCTACATTTTTTGAGAGATGAAAAAGCTGTGCCATACCAGTGAACTTTCAGGTATACAAGGTGTTGCATGCATTGAGGCCAGGTAAGACCTAGCCCTGCTCCCAATTCAGATGTTCAATACAGAACCTGAAAAGGAACATAAATATTGAGGGGGAGGGGAAATCCACATAAAAGCAAAATGCTGAATAAAATAATTTCTTGCATTTTATTCCTATGGAAAAACAACCTATATAATTCAGCCCACTTTGTTCTCATTAGAGGCAAATGAGTTCCTGTTTAATCAGCGCACCATATGGCAACTCTTCCTTTATTTTTCTGAAGATAATTTAAGATGACATGTAAATATATAGCTCTGAATTGAAATTTCAGGGTTTTTTTTGTCCATTCTCTCTTTCCCTCTGTCTCTCCCCTTTTCCCTCTCCCTTCCTCTATCAGTATCTTTGAAATATTTTAGCTTCCATTTTCTTGTCTGCATTATTATCCTTAGGATTTTTCCCTCCTTGATCCTGGAATATAACAGTACAATATTTTAAAATATCTAATATTCATTACATAATGTATAATTGTATAATTCTTACTCAATACATTAAATGTAAACAAATTTAATGGAAAAGATTTAAAATGAATGTCTTTTGGGTTTGGTTTTTTTTTATAAACACACAAGTACAAGTATTTATAAATATTAAAACGTGTTTGTTATTTAAAGAGTGAACAAAAAAAGAAAAAAAAACATTTGTTTTTATATGTTATATTAGATTAGAATAACGATAAAAATAATTCTACCACAATCCATCCATCCATCCATCCATCCATCCATCCATCCATCCATCCATCCATCCATCCATCTATCTATCTATCTATCTATCTATCTATCTATCTATCTATCTATCTATCTATCTATCTATCTATCTAACTATCTATCTAACTACCATGGTCTTCTATGTGTATTTTAATACAGTTTTGTTGCTAAGAATGACTCTAAATTCCTTTGTAAGAGCAACAATCATAGAAATTAAGTTCTGATTTGTGCATTAATCTGAAATATGTACAGTAAATTAGATTTCTTCATTCTGGAATTTTAAATGAATAACTATCAAATATTACTTCATCTAGACATCCCATATTTAAACAAAAAGTGTTTCTGTAAAAAAATAATGGAATTACTCAATTCTTTATCTGGGAGATATACTAAAAAGAAGATCCTAAAATCATCATTGTTCCAATATATGAAAACAGATTAAAAAAATGAAATAAAAAACCCAATAAGGGAACTTTTTCTCATTATCTTTACTTTTAATGTGTCTTTTGATGAATAGGATAAAAGTGCAACTGTTTCATGATTATGAAGCTGCATCTCAAATATTCAATCTGTTCTTCTGAATGAGAAAGATAGTAAAGAATTATTATATACTCACACACACAAAGTCTTGAAGTGACTGAAAGAAAAAGTAATAATGTAAAGTAGATTTTTCAATGAAACAGAAATATTGACCTTCATGAATGAACAAATAAGAAACTTTTAAAGTTTTGAATTTTCATCAAGATGCTATGCAACTACCCCAAAAGTTAATACTTTATACAGCACAAAGGTCCTATTTATAAGCAGATATTTTTGAACAATTCTTTTTTTGTAAAAGTTAGGTATAAATCAGCCTTGTGATCTTTTTAATTACACTATAAAAGGCTTCTGAATCAAATGCTTTAGCAACCATCCTAAATTACTATGAAGAAGAATCTTACATATTTTAAACTGAAATGAAATATACTTTGTACTATTAACTATAACGTATTAGTAAGAGAAGTTGCATCCTGTACAACATACCAGGAACACTATTGCTGGAACAGCCCAGTACATTTTTCAGAAGAACAAAAATTGCTACTAACTTTCATAAAGAAAAATTCATGGAAGATTGACAACGAACACATTTTGCCACATTGTTGTGTAAAAGATGTCTTGATGTTGATAACAATGCATATCGTTTTATTTTATGTTTTTAAACTTTGGAATATCAATAAAATATTTTTTAAAAAGACCTTAAGTATGTTGACTTTGGCTTTCTCTCTTATTTGCCTTTCTCTCTTCTGGTCATATGGATAGTGAAGTATTCAAGTACTATATGATCTGCAAAGTCTTCAGAAGCCTGTTTTTGCTGAAACTGGTTCTGAACTGATCTTCCCCACTTGATATCCTTATTTCATCTTGGATAAATGGCTGTCCAATCTTTTCTTGAAGATTTTCAGTGCTACCACAAGTCCAGGAGGCAAGCTATTATTCCATTGATTAATTGTTCTCACTGTTAGGAAATTTCTTTTTATTTCAAGATCTCTCTATAACTGGTTTCCATCCAACTCAGGTGCTTTGGAGAATAATTCTTTTTCTCTGTGACTACCCCTGAAATACTGGAAGACAGCTTTCATGTCACCCCAATCCTTCTCTTTGATAGGCTAGACATATTTGATTCCCTTAACTGTTCTATGTATGATTTATCTTCCAGACCCCTAATCTTCTTTGTTCCTCTACTCTGCAGCCTTTCTAGAGTCTCAATATCTTTTTTGTATTGTGGTGACCAGAACTGGACACAGTATTCCAAATGTGTTCTTACCAGTGGAACATAAAGTGCTACTTCACATGGTCTTGATATTATACCTCTGTTGATGCATAAGGTTTTTTGGGCAGCTACAGCACAGTGCTGGCTCATACTTAAGTGATGGTCCACTAGGACACCAAGATCCCTCTCAGTTATTACTGTTGAGGTAGGTGCCACCTATTCTAATCCGGTGCAATTGATTTTTCCTGCCTAAGTATATAGGACTTTACTTTTCTCATCACTGAACTACATCTTGATGGATAGGGACTCAAGTCTATCAATATCCTTCTGAATGTTGAGTCTACCTTCCAAAATGTTGGCAATTTTTGCTCAGTTTAGTGTCATCTAGAAATTTATTTAGTTTCCTTTCTATCCCTTCATCCAGATCATGGGTATCAAAATCACTGTGTCACATTGCTGTCATGTGATATTTTGCTATGTTTTCTCATTCATGGAGCTGGAATGGGCATGCCCTGTGCGTGATGCATCTGGCCCACAGGCTGCCAGTTTGACACTCCTGATCTAGATCATTTATGAGCCCAAAACAGAACCTTGAGACACCTTACTGCATGCTTCCTTCCAAGTATTTGCAATTTCATTAAGGACTATATATGCTGAGTGCAGTTAGTCACCCAACTATGAATTCCTTATGGTACTGTCTATCCCACACTGTTCTATCTTATCAAGAAGTAGGCTATAGTCTGTCAAATGCCTTACTGAAATACAAGTACACTATATTCCCAATATTTCCCTGATCTGTTAAGCTAGTCATTTTATCAAAGAAGGCAATAAGACTTGTCTGGTGTGATCTGTTTTTAATAAACCTATGCTGGCTTCTAATAATTGCCTCATTCATTTCTAGGTGCTGACAAACCTATCCCAGGTATTGATGTTGATTGGTCTGTAGTTTCCTATATCCACTTTTTTCCCTCCTTCTTGAAAATTGGAATTACAGCAGCTCTTTTCTAGTCTTTTGGCACTTCCCCCATGTTCCAGGAGCTCTGAAAGATTTTGTTCAGTGGTTTCAAGTTCACATCTGCTGGCTCCTTCAGAACCCTGGGATATAACCCCTCTGGTCCTTTCTATTTTAACTTGTCTAAGGTATCTTCTTTGTCTTCTTTTTATCTCTGTTGTAGTAAACTTTGGAAGACTTGTCAGCCTTTGGGAGTTGTTGCAAGTCAGGAAATCTTTTTAAGATGAGTGGATTTGGGGAGACAAGAACTATATTTAAACCAGCAAGGGATTGCCTTGATAGAACCAAATTGGCAACCAGGAGTTAAAGTTTAAATGAAATCCTAAAGGTCAAATAGCGGGAGGGGAGATTTAATAGAAGTGGAAGGTAAAAAAGCTAGATGTAGAGAAGAGGGAGTAAGATGAACTGAAAGATATCAAATGAACAAACAGGGAGTCAAGTAGAAAAACAAAACAAAAAAAAAATGATGTGAGGAAAATGGAAGGAAAAGCAAAGGAAGGTTGGAATAAGCAAAACATGGAGATCCCTGTTCCTTCACAGTCAGAATAGAAAGACAACTTGTCAGCAAGTCACAATAAAAAAAGAAGATAGGGGCTGAAGCATAGAATTAATGCTATATGGGAAGAGGGGGAAGAGAAGTAATCACTTGGACAGAGGTCAACCTCAAGAGAAGTTAGAAGCATGGGTGGGATTCAGCCGGTACAGACCAGTTCAGGTAAACTGGTATTTCCAGCAATGAATTGGCCCCGCCCACCCACTCCTGTGCTAGTCTGTCTTATACTTCCTTTGCTTGAAGCCCAGCTGATAGGCGCTGCAGAACAGATTGCCATGCCTTATCTGTCTTACTCACTGGGGCTGCAGTAGAAGGTAAGTTTTAGAGCTGTTTTCAAACACACTGTGCATGCTCACTGAACCGGTTGTTACACCAGTTGAATCCCATCACTGGTTAAAACCAGCCTGAAGTATCCTGAACCAGGTAGAAGTGAACACTTATGAAGCATCACCAGAGGAATATATGAAATTGGTTTGTCATTTACTTATTTTGATATGTTTTTCAGTTTTCTAGGCTATCTTATAACTTTTGGATTTCTGAAGTCTCATTTTGAAATATCTACCTGATCTGACCTGCCTTAGTTGTTTTTAGTATCAACCATAGCACACTAGGTGCTCTCAACTGATATGACTCTATAAAAAAATTAAGTAAGCATCAAAACATGGCTAATTGTGTGAGTCATAAACATTCCCTGCTATATTTTTGAATAGTTTATTTTTTATCCCATAAATCTTGAAAAAACAAGGCACAATTAGTCAGCTTTTTCAACTCTTTTCTTCTAAATCTGATAATAAAAGTTAAAGCTGTCCAATATAATGCTTTGGACAGTGTTGTTTCCCATGACTGATTTATCTTTTAATTGAAATTGCTATATTTCACTTATTTAAAAGATGCAGTTGTGAGCACATCTTTAATGTTAAATTAAGTTATGTAATCTACCACTCTGCCTCTTTTATAGTGGATGAATTTAATTTCTTGTTTATTTAGCAATCGATTTTGAGTATTATTATTATTATTGTACACTGGTTTCAATCTACATAGCACAAAGCATAATACCTGTTTGTGCCGAAGTTTTTTTTCCTATGAAACCTTTTGTAAACTTCAGCAAGAAATGTGTATCTAAGAATCTTTTTTTTTTAATCGAGCCAATTCTGAAACTTTTCAATAAGTTATCCCCACACAGATAATATGATAAACCAGCAGCTCTTTATTAGTGTCATGTGAAATGGTTCACACAGTTAACTCATTCAAGATTTTGAAATAAGATGTTTTCCAGCTTTCTCTGGCCCTCTCCCTCCCTCCCTCCCTCTCTCTGTGGGTGAGTACATATGTCTCTCTATGCTTATCTGCACATATTCAGGTGCCTTCAAGTTAAAAGTGTCTATGGTTGTATGAATAAGTCACTGCAGTTTTCTTGGCAAGATTTCAGAAGTAATGTAACATTGCTTGCTTTGTAGAGCTGAGAGAAATTGACTAACCCAAGGTAACCCGGTGGGTTTTATGCCTAGAACTCAAGGTCTTCTGCTTTATAGCCTGCTGCCTTAACTTGGCTCTCCTTTTTTTAACCTTACCCTTACCAAAGTGCATCGGAGTTTCTTTTTTTTTGCTTTGCTTTGTTTTTGTTTGTTTATTTGGCTGATTTTTTGCTTTGTGTATTTGTTATGGACTAAGCCAACACAGCAATACAACCCTCAACAGCTTCGTCTTGCAGCAGGCTTGTAATCCTGCACTTCTCATTGGTCCGAAGATAGCGAATCGTGATTGGTCATTTTTGGCCAGTCTGATTCGCTGTTAATGGGACCCCCTGATTGGACGCTTGTGAAAGTGGTAGACTCAGTTCATTGGTTGTTTGATGGCAGCCAGCTCTATAAAAGAGCTGCTACTGCCCAGGTATTTTGCTCTGTTCTTTCTTGTTAAATAAAGAGTTGAAGTCACTGTTTGATGTCTCATCTCCGTTCCTTGTGCCCATGCTCAGGACTAAACACTGGCGATGAGGATGGGATGCGGAGACGATAGAGCTGACTAAGAATGCATCGAACAAGACAGAGCACGTGACGAAAGAGCGCACGCAACAAACGGCAAGATGAACAGCGGCGCCTTACCACCCGCTCCATTCGACCCAGCAACTGAAGACTGGGACTCATATATAGATCGCTTCCAGATGTTCCTGGAAATCAACAACTTAAAAGATGCCACAACTGCCAAGAAACGAGTGGTGTTCCTGACTCATTGCGGCCCCACCGTTTTCAAAATGGCTAAAGCACTAGTAAAACCGGCGGAAGTGAAGACCATGGATTGGGATACCCTCACTCCAATCCTCCGGGCCCATTACGCACCCGTAGTACCGACACTGATACGAAGACATGAATTTTACCAGAGGGACCAATGGAAGGACGAGAGCATTGGTAATTTTGTAGCCAACCTCCGGAACCTAGGAGGCCTTTGTGGTTTTGCAAACTTAGAGGAAGCCCTGAGAGACCGCATAGTTCTGGGCTTAAATGCACCACATGTGCAGAGTAAACTGATGGCGAAAGGCGACATCAGCCTTACAGATGTCATCGCTGACACTACTGCCGCAGAAGCAACCAGGAAGTCAGCCGCTCGAATGCGCCGAGCGAGCACCCTGCTTCGCCGAGACTCCACTCGCCACTGAGAAGCATGCTACCACTACCCATCACGAAGACCTTGAGTCATCCTCAGACAGTGATGAAGAGGAGATCCACCAGCTCCGCTCAGATTGAGAGCAAAGGAACCAGAGACATCCATGCCAATGTGCTGGTTGCGGGGCAAACCACCCGCGATCGGACTGCAAATTCTTCAACGCACTCTGCGGTAACTGCAGGAAAAAAGGCCACATCATGAAGGTCTGCAAAAGCAGACAAGAGTCCAGTCCCAACCGAAGGGAGAACCTCCGTCGGGAGATAAGCAAACCTCCTGAGAATCGGGACCGTCTGAACCACCAATGGAACAACCACTACTACTACAGAAACCAAACACCTGCCTCTTCAACGAGACGAGAAGAGGCCCACCAAACCATTATCATTGGCCAAGCTTCATCGTTTGATGCAAGAAAGATCCACGTAAGGCTTACTATTGAGAATTGACCGTGTGTGATGGAAGTTGATTTGGGATCATCCCTATTGATGGTATCCTGGAAAACCCTCAAACAGCTGATCCCTGTCATTTGCCGCCAGGACCTCAGCACACAACGAATCATCCTGAAAGACTACCAGGGAAACAGAATCCCAGTTGTCGGTTCCAGCAACGTCCAAGTATCCTTTAAGGACCGCACAGCAACGCTTCCCCTGACTGTCGTCGATTGTGACTGACCCAGCTTGTTAGGATTACAGTGGTTCGCCCCACAAGGGATTGAACTAGCTGGCATACACCAAACCAGAAGCAATGACTGGGAAGAGGCTCTCATCCAGGAATTCCAGGATGTATTCACAGGAACATTAGGCAAGTACAAGGGGACCCCTATATCATTTAATCTCAGCCCCGATGTAGCTCCCATTCGACTTAAGCCTCGTTGAGTACCGTTTGCCTTAAAACCGAAGATCGACAAGCAGCTAGACAAACTGATAGCCCAGGGCGTATTGGAACCGATTGACCATGCCCACTGGGAAACCCCGATAGTAACACCCATGAAGCCAGATGGTTCATTAAGAATTTGCGGGGATGACCGGGCCACCCTAAATCATGCTCTTCAACAGAGCGCTTATCCAGTACCGGTGGTTCAGCACCTTCTTAATTCCCTGGGTGGCGGAAAAATATTTGCGAAATTGGACTTAGCTCAGGCTTACCAGCAACTACCTGTAGACACAGCAACTGCAGAAGCCCAGACAATAGTTACACATAGGGGTGCTTTTAAGTGCAATAGACTCCAATTCGGAGTAAGCGTGGCACCGGGCATTTTCCAAAGTTTAATGGAGAGACTATTACAAGGCATAAAAGGTGTCATGCCTTATTTTGAGGACGTCCTAATAGCGGCCCCCACTAAGGAGTTATTAGTACAACGACTCAGAAAAGTCCTGCAGAAATTCAAAGACGCTGGTCTGAAAGTAAAAAGAGACACGTCGGTTGTATGGAGAGAGTGGAGTTCCTGGGATACCTTCTCGACAGACAGGGAATCCACCCCACCGAAAAAAAACTAACTGCAATCAAAAAAGCCCCGAGACCTAGAAATAAGACAGACCTCCAAGCCTTCCTGGGACTCATTAACTTTTATAACATTTTCTTGCCCCAGAAGGCAACCGTAGCCGAGCCCCTACATAGACTCCTTGATAAAAAGGCTTCCTGGGTTTGGGGACGGCGTGAAGAGAAAGCATTCAAAGAGATAAAAGACCTTTTAACCTCCGACGCTGTATTAATGCAATACAACGAGACTCTACCTTTGACGGTTACCTGTGATGCCTCACCATTTGGTGTAGGAGCCATCTTAAGCCATGTCCTACCAAATGGAAATGAGGCACCCATTGCGTTCTTTTTGAGAACTTTGTCTAAAACCGAAAGGAACTATAGTCAACTTGATAAAGAGGCCCTCGCTCTTGTATCCGCAATTAAACATTTCCATGAATACGTATATGGGAGACCCATCACCATAATTACAGACCACAAGCCTCTACTTGGCATTTTGGTGGGAAACAAACCAACTCCCCATATCTTATCACCAAGAATGAGATGTTGGTCAGAATTTTTAGCCACCTATGATTACCGATTGCAACATCGCCCGAGGAAAACCATTCCCCACACTGATGCTTTGAGCCACTCTCCACTACCAGACATTATAGAGGACCCTGCTCCAACCGTAGCCGTATTACAAATTGAAACCCTCAAATCGCTGCTACTAACTGCTTGAGACGTAGCCTTAGAGACAAATAAGGACCCTGTTTCAGCACGAGTCATCAGCTGGGTAGAACGGGGTTGGCCAGATGGTGCAATCAATGGCATGTTCAAGCCATTTAGGCATCGTCAAACAGAACTATTTTCCCAGAAAGGCTGCATAGTGTGGGGAGACAGAGTCATAATCCCGGAGAAATTGCAAAATAGGTTATTGAAAATGCTGCACGATGGACATCCAGGCATCGTGCGGATGAAGGCATTAGCCAGGAGTTATGCATGGTGGCCTGGTTTAGATAAACAAATAGAGACCTGGCTAGCAAAATGTAGTAAATGCCAGGAGACTCACTCCACTCCTCCAAAGACTCCCCCAACTCAGTGGGAAACACCTCGAGGTCCTTGGTCCCGCATCCACATCGATTTTGCTGGACCCACAAGAGGACACATTTTCCTCCTAACAGTGGATGCCTATTCAAACTGGCTTGAAGTCCACAAGATGAAAAGCACTACCACAGACGCAGTCACTAAAAAACTGAATAAACTATTCACTACCCACGGACGTCCCGATGTCCTGGTCTCAGATAATGGCTCCCAATTCACTGCCCTGCCATTCGAACAATACCTGGCAGATCGGGGCATCCGCCATGCTTTAACTTCGCCAGCTCACCCTGCAGCCAATGGTAGAGCTGAGCGAATGGTTCAATTTGTAAAATAGACCCTGCACAAAATGGACCACGGCAACATTGACGACAAAATAAACCGAATGCTTCTTCTCCAACACATAACCCCAAACAGCACCAAGAACAAAACCCCAGCTGAACTCCTCATGGGCTGGAAACTTCACTCACATCTCGATCGCCTCCACCCAAACTACACGCCGGAACAACCCCTGAGATCCAGCAGCAAGTGTTGGGCATTCCAGGAAGGGGACCTTGTGTTTGTAAAAAACTTCTCGGGCGACCCATTGTGGGTTCCCGCAGCAATAACACAACTTACAGGACCCCGATCCTATCGCCTACAAACAGCAGACGGTAAGATGTGGAAATGCCACATAGACCAGCTCCGTTCCAGATTAGCACCGGAACCGCTAGCTGGGGGGGGGAACATTGAGGAGGACGAAGAAGAAATGATAATCAAAACCCAACAGCCCGCACAACCAACCAGGGGATACTCACCATCTGAAGGAGATCCGAGCCAGGGAGCGGACTCGCCACGTGAAAGCACCGCGATGGAAGCGGATCCAGGGAACCTGGAAGACAGCGCTGACGTAAGCAGGGAAAGCAGCCCGGGACCACAATCTTCACCATCCAACCCAGCTTGCAGCCCACCGGAACCAGAACCAGGACAGAACCCGGTGGAACAGCGCAGGTCAAGCAGACAGGTGAAGCAACCTGCCTACTTGTGAGAATACATCACCCCACCCCTCAGATGGAACCAAGGGGGGGACAGGTGTTATGGACTAAGCCAACACAGCAATACAACCCTCAACAGCTTCATCTTGCAGCAGGCTTGTAATCCTGCACTTCTCATTGGTTCAAAGATAGCAAATCGTGATTGGTCGTTTTTGGCCAGTCTGATTGGCTGTTAATGGGACCCCCTGATTGGACGCTTGTGAAAGTGGTAGACTAAGTTCTTTGGTTGTTTGACAGCAGCCAGCTCTATAAAAGAGCTGCTGCTGCCCAGGTATTTTGCTCTGTTCTTTCCTGTTAAATAAAGAGTTGAAGTCACAGTTCGATGTCTCATCTCCGTTCCTTGCGCCCATGCCCAGGACTTAACAGTATTCCTAGGCTACAAGATCTTGTATGATGTTGGAAAATATGCAATATTAAAAAGAAATACAGCACATTCTAATAATAACAATACTTTAAAGTTAAATAAAATCAAAAGTGTACCCTTAGCTCACTTTCCCACCTGGCAGCAACCATTTACCTGCCTTTTGGCCTCGCACTTGCAAATTCCCTCTGGCTTTCCCACTGACTTGCTCTAAGCAAGCTTACCACAACCAAAGTAAATGGGGAAGCCAGGAGGAATTTAAGCGAGGGAGGTAGGAACAAGATTTCTGATGTTCCCTGTCAGCTTCCCACAAGGAAATTTAGTGGGAAATTGGCAGTTGATTCTTCTCTCCCTGTTTCTTTGCCCACCTATAGTCATTCTGTTTCTCAGTTTAGTTAAGGAAATATTTCTGAAATGATAACCAAAGGAGGCACTAACTATCTAGTATTAAACTAAAGTAAAGTTACCTGAATTGGTCTGTAAAAATCCAGATAAATCACAATGGCAGAAATATTTTTCCAAAATTGTCCATGTCTACTTATTGCCACCAATAGGGTATAACGGATAACAGATAATCAGAGTTGGAAGGGACCTTATGGGTCATCTAGTCCAACCCCTGCCCAAGCGGGAGACCCTATACCATTTCTGACAAATGGCAGTCCAATCTCTTCTTGAAAGTCTCAAGTGATGTAGCTCCCACAACTTCCGAGGGCAAGCTGTTCCATTGGTTGATTGTTCTTGTTGCGTCCGGAAAGAAGCTCCGAGGCGGTGCGTAACTTTCAAAGCTCTTTATTTAACATCGCGAACCGAATGAACGCAAATTCAA
>BHEV01040911.1:0-17736 GCA_004319985.1 Emydocephalus ijimae | reverse complement strand
CCTAACAGGCTAGGCCGGTCCTTATCAATCACAGTCAGGGGTAGGTATGCTGTACGGTTCTTGAACAAGACCCGGACTCGATTGGATCCTAAGACTGGAATCCGATTCCCCTGATAGTCTTTAAGTATAAGTCTTTGGAAACGGAGGTCTTGTCGCCGGACCGTAGGGATGAGCTGCTTGAGGGTCTTCCAGGAAACCATCGAGAGGGATGATCCTGAGTTGACTTCCATCAGGCAGGGCTGGTTTTTGATGGCCACTTTAACCCGGATTTTCTTGGCATCCAAGGAGGAGGCGTGACCGATAGTGATAGTTTGGTGAGCCTCTTCTCGCTTCGTGGGGCGGTTTAGGGTTCTGTTTCTGTAGGAGTGGTCAACTGGTTCTCGCCTAACAGGACGGTTTCCTGTCGATTGGCGATAGTTAGCCCCTTTCAAGGGCTGGCTGAGTCTTGTAAAACTTCTGCAGACCTGTCCGATATGGCCTCGTTTCCCGCACTCATGGCAGAGTGCATCGCGAAATTTGCATTCGGACCAGGGGTGGCTTGCCCCACAACCAGCGCAGGGGTGTTGGGACTTCTGGTATTGGTCCCGTTTGGACCGCAGTCGATGGACCTCTTCTTCGTCGCTGTCTGACGACAAAGAGAGGTCCTTGTGGTGGGCCGTCAAAAGCTGTCCTTCTGACTTGGGTAAAATGTTGCCGGTCGGTTGGTGAACCGGAGCGCAGTTGCAGCACATTCGGGCAGCTGACTTCCTGGTTGCTTCTGCTGCAGTAGCATCAGTGATGGCATCTGCAAGGTTGATGTCGCCTTTCGCCATCAGCTTACTCTGCACGTGTGGTGCATCTTGTCCCAGAATTATTCAGTCTCTCAGGGCCTCTTCCAGGTTGGCGAACCCGCAGAGGCCTCCCAGGTTCCGGAGATCCGTGACGAAATCTGCAATGCTCACTCCTTTCCGCTGGTCTCTCTGGTAAAATTCATGGCGCCTCACAAGTGTTGGCACAGTCGGTGCACAGTGGGCTCTCAGTAGGGGTTCGAGGACGTCCCAGTCCATAGACTTTACTTCTGCCGGTTTCGCTAGTGCCTTAGCCATCTTGAATATGGTTGGCCCACAATGCGTTAGGAATATCGCCCATTTCTTCCCGGTAGTGGCATCCTTCAAATTGTTGGTTTCCAAGAACATTTGGAAATGATCCATATAGGAGTCCCAGTCTTCTTGCGCTGGGTCGAATGGACCGGGGGGTATGACACCGCCGGACATGGTTCCGCCGTTGTGTGTTTCCGCCATGTGCTCAGTTATCGTTCTTCGTTGTTCAGTCAGCTCTGACGTCTCTACATCCCACCCTCATCGCCAGTGTTAAGTTTGGAGCATGGGCACAAATAATGGAGACGAGCCGGTGAAACGGTGAACTTCAAACTCTTTATTTACATGGTGTGACAGCTCAACTCAATGGCTGCTACAGCCTTCCTTATATAGGCAACTTATTAGATATTCAACCAATGAAAACCCGGGAGCGCTAGCTCCATTAAACCAATGAGGGAGGCTTGTTAATGGCCAATCAGAATCACCTGAATGGACCAATCTGATATCGCCATTAACGGCCAATCAGAAGTGCAGGGCCAGAACCCTGCACTTGACTTCAAGCTCTTGATAACTTTATTAACATATTTATTCATACACAACACTGTACACATTTATCTTTCAGTTGTTTTGGCTCGTTCTGCTTGTCCAAGTGTCAAGAATTGAACGCATGATGCAGAATTATACAGACATTAAAAAGAAAGATTAAAAGCATCTGCTAATATCAGCTGACAGCTTTTGAGTCCCAAGTTCATTACTATATGCTGATTATGTTTGAACACGGAAAAAGCTGTAATATTTTATAGAAAGGCACATCATTCTCTCTCTCTCTCTCTCTCTCTCTCTCTCTCTCTCTCTCTCTCTCTCTCTCTGTGTGTGTGTGTGTGTTCAAAAAAATCTGAAGACTTCTTTGATTTTTATTTTTCAAAATCTAGACAGACTTCATTAAGCAGGACATAAGGATTCAATTCAACTTCAGATCTGTCAGGATTGCTGACAGCTATCAAGCTCATTATGTTTGCAACAAATTTATCTCCAGAACTATGATTAAAATCTTGAAAGCTTAACATAGAATAAACAGGAATGCATATCCTGTTATCCTGGTCTACCCTTTTACCTTCAAAAACTTTAAACATTGTTATTATTATTCATTATATAATGAATAATTTAATTGTAATGAAAAAGGACATTTTAGAATTTAACATCAAATATCCCTTTGAAGTACTATTATCCACAATGTATAACTCATCCAAGGCTCAATTTTCTATTGTAGTTTATTGAAATAAGTAACAAAAATAAAAAACAAGATATTAAATCAGTGGTAGACAAAGAACGAACTTTATATGATGTATATGATTAACTTCAATTATCCTGATATCAATTGGAAAACTATTTCTGCACCAAGTGAGAAATCAAATAAGTTCCTAACCAACCTAGCTGACAACTTTGTTGTCCAAAGGGTAGAGGGTGAAACTAGAGGGACAGCCATACTGGACTTAATTCTGACCAACAGAGAAGAAGTGATAGAGGGAGTTGAAACTGTAGGAACCTTGGGTGAGAGTGACCATGTCATACTAGAATTCAACGTAACAAAAACACAAGCAACAGAACATAATGACACCAGAGTCTTGGATTTTAAAAGAGCTGATTTCAATAAACTCAGAGAGAACTTGGGAAAGATTCCATGGATGAAAATCCTAAAGGAGGAAACAACTCAAGAATCTTGGGAAACTCGAAAAACTATGATCATAGACGCCCAGACCAGCACAATACCACTGAGAAAGAAAAACAAGAAATCCAAAAAGAAACCAGCATGGCTGCACAAAGATCTCTCTGGCAAATTGAAAGAAAAAAAGCACAAGTACAAAAAATGGAAAGAACAACATACAGCTAAGGCAGAATATCAGCAGATAGCCAGAATCTGCAAAGACGAAGTCAGGATAGCAAAGGCTCAGAACAAACAAAGACTTGCAACAAAAGTCAAAGATAATAAAAAAAAGTTTCTTCCAACATATAAATAACAAGAAAAAAAATCAAGAAAACAGTCAGTCCACTAAAGAGAGAAGACGGCAAGAAAGTAACAGGCAACAGAGAGAAAGCAGAACTGCTTAACTCATTCTTTGCATCCATCTTCACGCAAAAAGAAACTAAAGCTCAACCCACCAGAAACATAACTGTAAAAGACAGACCAGAAATAAAAGTTAAAATAAGCAAAAAATTAGTAAGAGAACACCTGTCTGTCTTGATGAAATACCTGTCTGNAGACTTGCAACAAAAGTCAAAGATAATAAAAAAAAGTTTCTTCCAACATATAAATAACAAGAAAAAAAATCAAGAAAACAGTCAGTCCACTAAAGAGAGAAGACGGCAAGAAAGTAACAGGCAACAGAGAGAAAGCAGAACTGCTTAACTCATTCTTTGCATCCATCTTCACGCAAAAAGAAACTAAAGCTCAACCCACCAGAAACATAACTGTAAAAGACAGACCAGAAATAAAAGTTAAAATAAGCAAAAAATTAGTAAGAGAACACCTGTCTGTCTTGATGAAATACCTGTCTGTCTTGATGAAAACAAATCACCGGGGCCTGATGGATTACATCCCAGAATTTTAAAGGAGCTGGCAGAGGTCATCTCAGAACCACTGCAGCATATCTTTCAAAAATTCTGGAGCACCGGGGAACTTCCAGAGGACTGGAAAAGAGCTGATTTGGTTCCCATCTTCAAAAAAGGAAAAAAAACAGACCCAGGAAACTATAGACCAATCAGCCTAACATCCGGGAAGATACTGGAAAAGATAATAAAAAAACAGATCTGCCAACATCTAGAAACAAGTAAAGTAATAACTAGCAGTCAGCATGGGTTTGGTAAGAACAGATCATGCCAAACCAATCTTATTTCATTCTTCAACACAGTGACTAAATTAGTAGACCAACAAAATACTGTGGACATAATATATTTAGATTTCAGCAAAGCATTGGACAAAGTAGACAACAACCTACTTCTTAGTAAGCTAGAAAAAAGTGGAATAGATAGCACCACCACTAGATGGACTCTCAACTGGCTGGCAAACCGTACTCAATGAGTAGTTCTTAATGGGTCTAAGTCTACATGGAAGGAAGGCAGCAATAGTGTGCCCAAGGTTCAGTCTTAGGCCCAGTACTCTTCAATGTCTTCATTAACGACTTAGATGAGGGAATAGACAGGGAACTTACCAAATTTGCAGATGATACTAAACTGGCAGGAATAGCTAACACCCAAGAAGATAGGCTCAAGATCCAGATGGATCTTGACAGACTAGAACACTGGACCATATCTAACAAAATGAAATTCAATGTAGAGAAAAGTAAAGTCCTGCACTTAGGCAGTAAAAGTACACATATAGACTGGATGAAACCAGGCTTAATAGCAGTAGCTGTGAGGGGGATCCTGGAGTCTTAGTGGACAACCAGCTAAATATGAGCCAGCAGTGTGCAACGGCAGCCAAAAAAGCTAATGCAATCCTAAGTTGTATTAACAGAGGGATACAATCAAGATCAAGAGAAGTACTAATACCACTTTATAAATCCTTAGTAAGACCACACCTAGAGAACTGCATCCAGTTTTGCTCACTACATTATAAAAAAGATGTTGAGACTCTTGAAAAAGTACAGAGAAGAGCAACCAGGATGATTAGGAGACTGGAGGCTAAAACATACAACAAATGGTTGCAGGAACTGGGCTTGGCTAGTCTACTAAAGAGAAGGACCAGGGGAGACATGATAGCGGTCTTCCAATATTTAAGTGGCTGCCACAGGGAGGAAGGGGTCAAGCTATTTTCTAAAGCACCTGTAGGCCAGACAAGGAATAATGGATGGAAACTGAACAAAGAGAGATTTAACCTGGAAATAAGGAGAAACTTTCTGACAGTGAAAACAACCGAAGTTTGCCCTTGGAAGTTGTAGAAGCACCATCACTGGAGACTTTCAAGGAGAGATTGGACTGCCGTTTAATGGTGTAGGGTCTCCCACTTGGGCAGGGGTTTGGACTGGATAACCTACAAGGTCCCTTCCAACTCTGATTTCCTGTTATCTGTTAGCTACTAGGGTTAAGATTTTACAATGGCCTGAAGAATAAGGTTGTATTAAAATACTAAATTTCTACCAAGCCAGCTGTCTAGCTTGGAGCTGAAGGAAGAAAATAAATTTGCTGCAACTTGGCTAAAGATAGTTAAACCAATGACAAATTCTTATTTGTTTATAAACAAAGAAAGCAGTTTTTTAAGTTAAGAAAATGTCCCAGGTGAACTACATTTGTATCTTTGATGGCCATTATATTGTAGCTACAATCCTTGAATAGGATCATACATTTACCTAATTTAATTTATTAATTTAACAGGCATACAAATTTAATAATAAATAAATAAATACATTGCCAAACATGAGAGAAATGATAATATGTTTTGAGACCTTGCCATGCATACAGGTCAATCCTCACCAAATAAGATTAAATGAACATGAACTATCTATGAATATTTCCTTTCACCCAGTTGTGAAAGGAAATATTCATGTTCATGTTTCATTTTAGAATAGAATAGAATTCTTTACTGGCCAAGTGGACACACAAGGAATTTGTCTTTGGTGCATAAGCTCTCAGTGTACATAAAAGCTATAAGTGATAAATCATGATCATAGTCATCATAAAAATACATTCATCATAAATCATAGATACAACATTTAGTGATAGTCATAGGATAGTAAATAAGCAATCAACATAACTCATACTAGGAAACTAAATAATAAAACAATATAAATTGTAAAGATACAAGCAACAAAGTTATAGTCATAAGTAGAAAAGGAGAGTGGTAATAGGAAAGATGAGAAGAATAATAGTAATATAGCCTTACTAAATAGTTTGACAGTGTTGTGGGAATTAGTTGTTTAGCAGAGTGATGGCATTGGGGGAAAAACTTTTAGAATCTCATTTCTTTGTTTGTTTTCTGCATTTTAGGAAAACCATTCGAAGAGCTATTCCTTGTTTGAGATTTCTCATACGAATATCCGCAAGCGAAGTTTCCACAAGTCTTGCAACTTCTTCCTTCCGGTCTTCTATGTCTAGTCGTGTCTCTTTCGTATCCAAGAACAAAAGCAGTGACATTTCTGCCATTTCTGCTACAGAAAAAGTTAAGCTTGTCTCATGGAGAAGAGGCTGATAGTCTCTCAGAGAAAAGCTTCAAGATCACTTTGAACATGCCATGATTAATTATGCATGGACACAAACATTCAGGCTCATGTCTCTTTGGTACACGTCCTCACTCTAACCTGTTTCAAGGTTAATCCATGTAATGAGCATTTTTGTAATGGGGTTGTTCAAAGAAACTTCAACCAAATTGGTATTTAATTGCACCAATCTCTCTCTCTCTCTCTTCCTCCCTCCCCCTTTCTCTCACACACACCTCTACTATCTATCTATCTATTAAGATATCATTAGCTGTTCATCAGCCTACCAGTCTTCCATAGAAAATGAAGATAATGCTTTTGTTAATTAAGATCAGGACTATCTGAGAAAGGACTGTTATACTAAATACTTCTGTAGAAGAAAATATATATATACTTCATCATAACACCATCCAATTTTTCTTTTCTTTTCTCCTTTCTTTCCTAGACTTGGAGTGATGTAGAGCTTGATCCTGTGGAGACAGTCCATACAAAATTGCAGCCACCTGACAATAATTCTTTTTCAACAAATGCAGAAGAAAAAAGTGAACTGCCCATCAATGCACCAATTGAAGAAAAGGTTAAATCAATATTTTCTAATGTTCCTTTAATTCTTACTAACAAATCTTTTGTGCAAGCCTAAAGGGGAATTCTTCCACCTATCACAACCTTATCCTTAACAAGAGCATAAAAATCAAATGCCAAGATAAAATACTAACATAATGACTAGCATGTGTAATAAAAGTATAATATATATTACCAAATAACAAAAATATAACTTAAGCTACTATAAATGCTAATTAACTATACAAATATAAATCTAAAATATTGCAATGTATGAATGCAGGTAACACGTGTTACCTAAGACAGGCTAACTACATATAATAAAAAATGAAATTATGACTACAATAGAAGATCTGCCCAGTAATGTTACTTTACCCTTTTGTATTTGAATTTAATTTTTATTCATTTTAATGGTTGTTCATCTTTTGAGAAGAAACACTTGCCTAAACTGGATCCTTCCCTATACTGAGGATATGGTGTAAATTCCAAGAACTATTCCCTCTCTGGTTCTCCTTTTCATTTCTTCAGTTCATAACTTCAATTGTTACATCCATCTACTTCAGATGCCATACCAGGAATCAAAACAAAATGGCAGAACCCTCCTTTTAGTTTTTGAGGAGGAACATGAAAAAAGAAACTCCTTTTTTTCACAGAGAGTAGGAAGTTTTGGCAACTACTTTATGTAACTAAAGAATACAGAGAGCATCTTCTGCTAATACTGAACAGTTGACTGTAGAAGATTTCCTGAAATGTCAGTCAGTGATATTATTAGGTGGTGTGTGCAAACATACACTGTAGACCTTGTTTGAAAGATACTTCATTATCAGTGGAATTGAAGTCCCCATAAATATTCAGAGGAGTAGTTCAGAGCCTACTACAGCCAGTTATATGCATTCATTGGAAGTAACTGATACATAAAGCAATTCATACATAGCAACTAACTAATTTTCTAAAAAAATATGTGATTTCTACATCCAACTTCATCCTCCACCCCACACACTGTTCTTGTTGTCCTCTTGCAACAATATAGACTGGAAGCAGTCCAATAAATGTCTTGATGCTCTGATTAGTATTATTTATTAGAAATGAAACTAAAGCATAGAATTCCAGTGAGTATTTTGCTTCCAAATGAATAATCTGTATATCTATCTGTATCGATATTTGGAGGGGGGGGCAGTTTACAGCAACAATTTTATGTTTTATTCTTTTGTTAACATAAAAGGGAGGGGATTGGTTTCTTTTGAAAGAAAAGCAATCAGCTCCTTGATTTGGAAATTGCTGAACCTTTTGGAAACACTACTAAACTTCTTATCAATGTGAGAACAGCTCTCCCACTTTTGGTGGATAAGACTAATATTTTTAATTTCCACTGTTTTTCCCCCCACAGTTTTCAGTATCTCCCACCTGTCCAGAAGAACCACTCAAAAGACCCCTTAAACTAAATGCTCCAGAACTGCTTCTCTTAACCAGCTCATTGAGAGCATCATCTCTTCCAATTGACTTGAATGCTAGCCGTAGAGGGAAAAGCATGGACACCTCTCAAGCAGAAGTCCATGAAGACCCAATAAGTAGCCAGGATTCCTTGGAAACTCCCACACTCCCATTCTCCCACACTCCCATTCTCCCACACTCCCATTCTCCTACCTCAGAAACCACTCTGTCTGAGGAGCAATCTTTGACTGAAAATATAGAGGAAGAAAACACTGGTCTGTACTCGGCTCCAGACAAGAACTACCTGTTACTCAAAAGAAGGCTTCATTCATCTACTGGACCAGTTGAGAAGCTTGTGTCATAAGCTTGTTTCTTTGAATGATGATACCAAAAACAAAAATTGCAGAATAGTTTAAATGAAACATTTCTTCATGCAATGCTGAGGTCATTTCTGAACATGACTGTCAAAACCACCTAGTAAATATGTCTTTATATAATTGGAATAAATTTTCATTCTTCCATTACTTTAACTGGAATGCTTAATATATGACTGTCCTATCACCAGTTTTCAAGAAAAAGTGTTAAGAGCATAAGTAGCTATTAATTTTAGCCTGCACACAAATTGTGACTTAATCTTTCCTCAGTTCAGTTATCAGCTGAAAGATGATGAGTCAGAAGGATGTGTTAGAAAATATGCAGCAATCAACCAATAACTTGCTGACTTTTTATCCTACTAAAATAGTTAATTTGTCATCTGTCTTGAAATTGAAATAGTGACACAGAAATTGATTTGAAAATGGATGTATTTAAGGAAAAAATGACTCATGTCTTACTGACCAGCAGTCCTCAATCCTTTTCACGATACAAGTGTAATTTGTTTGGGTTAAAATCAATTTATATTTAGATGATGGGCTATATTCATAAAAGTGAAAGGGGCAGGATAAAAATTAAATTTAAATTAAATTATAAGAGTTAATATTATTACTTCCCATGTATTTAACTACAGAGGAGTGGCAACTTTTGGAGTGAAATCGGGTATAATCTGGGCATCCTCCTGGACTCATGACTCAAGAAACCAATGGGAGTCATGGCCAGGAGGGTCTTTGTTCAATTTGGGTTGTGTGCCAACTTATTCCCTTTCTTGGACTAACAATCCCTGCTCACAGTCACCCAATCCCTAGTCATCTCATGTCTTGACTATTGCAACACACTCTACATGGAGCTGCCCTTGGAAAGTATCCAGAAGCTTCTATTACTTCAAAATGCATCAGCCTGCATGCTTTTGTACAGGTTTAGATGTTCAATCTGACATCTCTCTTCCGGGAGTTGTATTGGTTCTCAATGTGCTTCCAGGTTCTATTCAAGGTGCTGGTTGTCATTTTCAAAGCCCTACGCGTCTTGGAGCCAAGTTATTTAAAGGACCATCCTTTTCTGGTCACATCTACCCAACCCATCAGAATGGGGAAGGAATGCTACAGGTCTCCTCTCCAAAAGAGGTCTCTGTGGGCCTTCTCCATGGTAATTCCCTCTCTGTGGAATATCATTCCCACAGAGATAATATTGGCCCCCATTTTGACACCATTTTGCGAGGCACTGAAGATATTTTGCCAATGGGCCGGGGGATCCCAGACTGGAATGGAATCCCTCAAATAGCTCATCCAATTGTTGTCACAAAAATGTAGGGGATGATTATTGCTTTTTTGTTTCTATATTGGGTTTTTTCCCCTTGTAAGCAGCTCAGTCTCACCGAGTGAGTTGGAGCGATGGCCAAAATACATTTTCTTAAGTAAATAAAAACCTGGGGCTACATCCAAACATTTGGAAAGCATCAGTTGACTTAGAAAATGGACATCATTCATTTGGCCAGAAAATAAGATTTGTTTAAGAAACTGTTTAAGGGCCAACTTCCCAATTAATCTGTATTATTCAACTTCATTTATAAAACTTTATGGCTTTGCACAATGTTTTTATACATACTTCTTTTCATTTCAAATGTAAAGGTGTCAAGCACATGATATATATATATATATATATTTAAAAAATGTGTCATAATTCATAATTCATGAACTGCTGAACTTCCCAAGTAAGCTTTACTCAAGAGGGACAATAAAAGCATTTTAGTGCTCAAATATAGTTGTCTCTTTTTGTTGGCCACAAGTTGTTTATGGTTTTTTTCTCACGGACATTTGATTCTGGTTTCCAAAACTTTTCATCATTGATCATACTGGGGTTTGGATAGTGACAATGTTGGTAGGGCTGCCTTAAAAGGCTAAAATATTGTGCACATGTATATGTTAAAACTCTTGGCTGGACAGTCAGCTGCTGACATGCAGTTAATTCGATATGCATGAAGTATCTGTTGATGTAGAAACGAAGTTAGAATGCCCAACTGTGAGAGACATATGAATGAAAATGCTGCTCAACATATGTTTGTTGATATATACTGTAATAGCCACATATGGCTATTAGTTCATAATTATTATTCTATGTGGCTATGGTTCATTGAGATCAAATGTCTCTAGTCTTTCTAACCCCAAATCGATACATGCAAAAACTCATTTGTTCTAAGACAATTGTTTACCTATGAGACAGGTGGCAATTAATAAAAAAAAAGTGTGCTGTGATGCAAATCCTATCTTTTACACAGTTCTGTATGAAAAAAACCAACACAAAAAAGGCAGAGCTTATATTGTGATGTAATTTCATCAATTTGGCAGCATAAATGGGCACAACCTGAAATGGAAAGAGAGAGAGAATAATACAGTCAGATGTGCCCAAAGAACATGTTCCGGAATAAACTCAGGCCAGCAATATGAACTTCACATTTCCTATCATTTGTGGGAAGAAGTTTAATGAACCATCACTTCTTCCTTAATGACTGAATCATATAAGGTATATGTGATGCCGGCTGGGGAATTCTAGCAGTTGAACTCCACAAATCTTAAAGATGCTAAGGCTAGACACCCTGGTCTAGGGCCTCATGTGTTCAGTGTATTGTAAAACACTTTCAGCAATGTATTTCTGTGCCAATGCAGCCTTAGAGAGTCCACTGTAAATGCATCACATTCCAGTGTCCAAATGTTTAAGGATACGTGCCTACCTTTTATAGTTGGTGTGTGGAATTCAATTTACTACAGCATGGAATCCAGATGTGGCTGAAAAACAACACTGGCATGCAGTTCAATCAACTCTTTCTTAGGTTGCATAATGCTTTTGCATCATTAAGCCCAGAGATGATGGGTAACATGAAAACATAGTTCTTAAGAACAGTATGTATTATTATTATTATTATTATTATTATTATTATTATTATTATTATTATTATTATTATTATTATTATTATTATTATTAAACATGGAACTCAGTCAACGGAACATTTAAAAATGTATCACAAATATCATTGACTAGCTCTGATGGTTGATATGGGTTGCTGCCACATCCTAGGTATCAACCAAGCATCTTCTTAAAATATATGATGTTCTGAGTAGTGCAGTTTTTTGCAGTTCCACTGGTAGTGTTATTATTGTTGTTGTTTTCAAAATATTGGTAAAATCTCTATGTCCATGTACATAGAGATTTAGGGCTGTTCTAACATACTTACATAACTTTTTAAGTATTGGTACCCACTGAGCTCAATTTGCATTAGTAATTAACAATAGACCTAAAGAGAATAAGTACAAAAATGTTCATGCTGCAAAATTAAACACAATTAAATAATTAAAAATCCAGCAACAATAACACAAGTTCATCTATAACTTAAATCACATAGCCACTAGGTGTCATCAGTGAGATTATTTTGAAAATTATCATTTTGGAATTGATTGTATTTCACTAACAAGACAACTTGTTGCCTTTTTACTCTGAGTCAAGTCAAATTGTATTTAACATACAATTGTTCTGCTTCATAGCTTCATAGTTTCAGTCCCAGAAAACCCAGTAACTGAAACATCCAGAGTAAGCAATACATTTGCATGAAAGAGATACAAAACAGAAAAAAGTGTCAGCATGGCTCTGATTAAGAATAAATTATTAATATAAACCTTAATGCAGATCTTAGGGTGGAGTAAGACTTAGGAAAGTGAGCTCTAGTCTCTCTAACAGCAATGAACCACACCTAGTTCACATAAGCAGGTATATCTTCATTGTGACAGGCAACTGCTGAATAAAGAATGCATTACTCAACAGGAAAGTACCATATTTCAGGTGAAAGGCTTTTATTTGTAACATATATGTGTAATTACTCACAGACATATGCATGTTCATACTTATATCACTATCATCAAGTATGTTTCCCAGAAATGCCTACATAAATGAAATATTGTTCCCATAAATAAGAAAACATAGCAATTTTAATGAGCAATGTTGATCTACTTCAGCCTGAAATCTACTTTCTACATGAAATTGGGTGTTTCATCATGCTATTCTGGTATCCAGGTTGGATCTAAAATTTTAGATGTTACGATCCTTGTTAAATGTTTACAAATTGCTTCTTCTAACAGCAGTTAATGTCACAGTTCAGAAATCCCCTTGCAGCTTTCTTAGATACTTGGAGGGAAAAAAATCCTAGTTAATAGAAAAAAGAATTTTATTTTTTGCAGCACAGAATACGAGATAATTTTATTAACATATTTGTACCGGTATATGTTGCAAAGAAAGCCTGTTTATTTCTTTTTATCTTTTTTTCTTTTTGCGCTTGTGTCTTTTCTTTATCACTCTTTTCCTTTCTTATCCATTTCAATAAAACTATTCAAAGAGGTGATGGCAGTTAGGTACAGGTTCTCATGGAATAATCTCTGCTCATTTCAATCCATTATCACTCCTTTTTTTAATTTGCACTAATAGCTGTTATGGAGAGAAATTGCTGTAAATCATTCTCATGCCTGGGAAGCTGATACCTCTTCTATTTTGAATTTTGACTTTTCTTGTCCTCCTAAAACAGTTTAATCAGCATAGATTCAGCATTCCCTGCTCCATCTACTGTGATGATTTGTGGACATCGATATTTTGGACATGCTAAATCATATTTTAATAAGCTTCCAGGTTATTGTATGTGTGAAGTACTGAGTGTGGGCGCGAAGAATGGAGATGAGCCGGTGAAACGGTGAACTTCAAAACTCTTTATTTACATGGTGTGACAGCTCAAACTCAATGGCTGCTACAGCCTTCCTTACATAGGCAACTTATTAGATATTCAACCAATGAAAACCAGGGAACGCTAGCTCCGTTAACCAATGAGAGAGGCTCGTTAATGGCCAATCGGATTCACCTGAACGGACCAATCCGATATCGCCATTAACGGCCAATCAGAAGTGCAGGGCCAGAACCCTGCACTTGACTTCAAGCTCTTGATAACTTTATTAACACATTTATTCATTCACAACAGTATGTATTATAGTTGAGGTTCCCACTGAATGTGACTTATACATTCACCTAAAGCAGAATAGATTTGCCAACATTTTGCTTAGCATTCTCATGTTTTTTTATACACCAGCCTATTTGCGTAGCATATTGCTTTTGATATGTATGTACTGTAAATGCAAACATGAACTTGCTCCTTGCTAAATATCCAAACACATGGGTAAGCATTCCAAAAGTTGGGCAACTGATTAGGAGGAAAACAAAAGTGGAAGGGTAAAACAGATGAGTCTTGTCAGTTTTTAGCCAGCTTTTTAGGAGGTAGTGAGAAGGAAAATGCAGTTCTGGTCATATGATTTCCCACTTAACAACTACATCACTTAATGACAGAGCTGTCGGGAACAATTGTGGACCCAAAACAAGTATAAAATGTTTGCTAAATTACCTTGGGCCACATACTTTCATTTAGTCCAATTTAGTTCCCAGATTGTATAAAGGATGGGAATCTTTTGTATCTCAGTGAATAATTTTATTTATTTATATATTTATTTTATTTGTCAATTGCTTACAAGATAATAGGTATAAATATAAACATAGTTATGAATACATTAAATGGATACATATAAGAAAAATAAAGAAACAATAGGACAGGGACGGTAGGCACATTGGTGCACATGCATGCCCCCTACAGACCTCTTAGGAAAGAGGTGAGGTCAATAGTAGACAGTCTAAGGTTAAAGTTTTTGGGGTTTGGGGAAGAAACCACAGAGTCAGGTAGAGTATTCCAGACATTGACCACTCTGTTGCTGAAGTCGTATTTCCTGCAATGAAGTTTGGTGCGGTTAACCTTGAGTTTGTATCTATTGTGTGCTCTTGTGTTGTTATGGTTGAAGCTGAAGTATTCATTGACAGGTAGGACATTGCAATGTATGATTTTATATACCATACTTAGATCAGACCAAAGGCGGCGTAGTTCTAGGTTTTCTAGGTCTAGAATTTCAAGTCTGGTGGCGTAAGGTGTTCTGCAACAAGTAGAGGAGTGGAGAACTCTTCTTGTGAAATATTTCTGCACTTTCTCAATTGTGTTAATATCAGATACGTAATGTGGGTTCCAGACTGATGAGCTGTATTCGGATTGGTCTAGCAAATGTTTTGAATGCTCTAGTTAGTAGTGTGATATTACCAGAGAAAAAGCTACGTAGGATTAGATTAACAACTCTTAATGCCTTTTTGGCTATGTGGTTACAGTGGGCTCTAGCACGTAGATCATCAGAGATGAGTATTCCTTTATAGAGCTTGGATCATCAACAAGATCTTGACTATTCAGCCTATATTTTATTTTCTGTTTTTTTTGCCAATGTGTAAGACAGAGCATTTATTTGTTGAGATTTGAAGTTGTCATTTGTTTGACCATTCTGATATATAGTCAAGATCTTTTTGAAGGGTAGCAGTATTGTCTGTGGTATTGAACAGCTTTACATCATCAGCGAAAAGAACGCAGTTGCTCTTAATATGATCACAGAGGTCATTTATGTAGAGTATGGAGAGAGTTGGTCCTAGAACACTGCCTTGGGGGACACCACTATTGACAGGTACAGAATTTGATAGGACACTCCCAATTTTGACCATTTGTTGTCTGTTTGACAGGAATGCTTCTATCCAGTTATGCAGTTGTCCAGAGATACCATAACATTTTAGTTTTAGGAGTAGTTTGTCACATACCACTGAATCAAAGGCTTTACAGAAGTCTATGTAGGTTGCGTCTATTGCTTTGCCCTGATCGAGTTGTGTAGTCCATATGTTTTTGCAGTGTAAGAGTTGCAGATTACAGGATAGTTTTTTCCGGAAACCAAATTGTTTATTGGAGAGTAGGTTGTTTGTCTCTAAGTGGAGGCTAATGGATTGGTTAATAATTGATTCCATAACTTTACAGGTGATGCAGCATAAAGAGATTGGTCTGTAATTTTCAACTAGGTGTCTCCCTTTTTGAAGATGGGGATGACCATGGCTTGTGACCATAGGTTAGGCAAGGAGCTGGTCCTGAAAGATTTTTCAAAGATTATGCTTAGAGGTTTGGCTATGGCTTTTTTTAGAAGTAGGCACATATTCCATCCGGTCCAATAGATAGAGATGGTTTTAGATTGCATAGTGCTTTTTCAACACCGTCTTCTACAAAATCAATATGTATTAGATCATTGTAGTTGTCTGTGGTTCGGCTAGGAAATACTGGGCATGATCCATTGCTGTTCCCAAATACTGAGCCAAATAATGTGTTAAAGATGTTGGCTTTAATGGTGTCGTCTTTGCAGTCTTTACCATTAGGTCCTATCAGGGGTGGGATGGACCTTGAGTCTTTTAGTTTGTTATTTACAAAATTGTAAAAAGCGCAGGTGGAATTGGTGCATAGAAGGTTTTCCTCTTGTTTAATGTGATAATTGGTGCATTCAGTCTTTATCTGGTAGCATAAATTTTTGTATTGGCTTTTGAAATTGGCAACATGACCAGATTTGTTTTTCCGCCAGAGTTATCTCTTTTGGGATTGAAGTTTCCTTATTGTTATGGGTAATCTGTTTTTTTGTTTTGTTTTGGGGGTTGTTGTTGGTACATATAGTTTGATGACTCTTTTGACTTCAAGTAAAAATATGTTGTAATGGTCTTCAACAGTATTGCATCCAGTGAATAGAGATTGCCAATCAAGGGATGAGAGATCGTTGTCTATAAGATCATAGTTGCCTTTTTTGAAGTTGTAATTGGAAATTACATCATGGTGATGATTTTTGTGTGGGCGTATGTTGAGACAAAAGTCAGTCATATTGTGGTCACTGCTGGAAAAGGGTTCTTTAGTTTGTATTCCGTAAATTAAATTCAAACTATTGCAGAAGATGAGATTGAGGCAGTTGTTTAGTCTAGTGTTGTTGGTTACCAGTTCTTCCAGTCCCAGATTTGTAACAGCATTGTAGAAGGTTGTGTGTATGGGTTCAGTTGTACATTCATTTAGGGTCCAGTCAATATGAGGTAGATTGAAGTCACCAAGAAAGATAAAAGTGTGTGGGCAGGATGCTGCCCATGTTAGTAGTGTATTTAGCTTGTTTACATTTTTGATGTCATAATCAGGTGCTCTGTAACATAGTAAGAATCGAAATGTGATATTTAAGGATAGTTCACAGATGATGGTCTCAGGAAGAGCAAGCTCCTGGGTAACTTGCATGTTTTTTAGATGTAAGGACTTTTTATAGAAGATAGCAACACCACCTCCTCTATGAATTTAGGAGAAGCTCATCTGTTGTCGGTTCATTTCCAAGATGAATTCAAGCTATTGTATAGGACAAGTAATTATAATGCAGAAGCAATGATTATAGTCTTTGGGATAGCATACTAAAGACCATAAGACTGTCAGTTTCTTTTTCCTCAAAGAGGTCACTGAAAATCAGTTGCTGGAAAAAATTATAAAGGAATGTGTTATGTACTGGGCATGGGTCGAAATAACTGGAGACAGTCTTTGAACGGTGAACTTCAGCTCTTTATTTACAAAGTGACTATGATTACAACAACGGTTAACTCTGCCTTATATAGGCATCTTTTGTATGATTCAACCAATAACGAACTATGAACGCTAGCTCTTTTAACCAATAGGAACTCTTAGTTAGGGACCAATCAGGTCCATTAGAGCTGACCAATCCTGGTCGAGCTGCCTGATAGCCAATCAGAAGTGCAGGGCCAGAACCCTGCACTTTACCTCAAGCTCAGACCTTTATTAATTTACTGTATACACAACACCCCTTCCCCCTGGCTTCTCAAATCCTGTATGGTCACATAGTCCTTCAAATAGGACGGTTGTCTTTTAAGTCTTTTAGATTTCCGTTGGATTGGCTGATTGCAATCCTGTTGAGGTAGTTCGTTGTTTAGCAGCGATTCTGCTTCAGGTTCAGAGTTTATTTCTTCCTCGTTCCCTACATTGTCCTCTATTCCCAGAGGTGCAATTTCTTCCTCTTCTTGCCCCCTTTCTTGCGTCTCACTCCCATCATCGTTCCTTTTGAACAGGTTCTCTGGATCTTCCTCATCTTCCGTACTCTCCCCCCCCCCTCAGTTTGGTCATAGGGAATTTGATGATTTGCTGGCGC
>BHEV01040910.1:0-20461 GCA_004319985.1 Emydocephalus ijimae | reverse complement strand
AAAGAAAGAAAGAAAGAAAGAAAGAAAGAAAGAAAGAAAGAAAGAAAGAAATAAATGGGGCCAGGGGTGGGGGGAAGAAGGCTTACTGAGGAATTGGAGTCGTCCTTAGTTACCTTGTGAAGTTTGAGGGGGCCAGGGAGGCTCTCCCGGTCCTCGGAGGGAGAGAAAAGCCGGCGCGTGAAAGCTCGGTAGGCATGAAATTTATGGATGCTGCGGCAGGGGGAGGACACCGGCCTAGAATTTCCTCTTGGTCCAAAAGGGAGCCTGTCCCGCCACCCAGTGTGGAGTCACCTTCCCCTCCTCAGATGAAACAAATGAACCCAACAAACCAACAAAACAACAATCCTGTGAGGACGGCCGATTTCTTTTGAGCTCAAAGTTATGGCAGTGCAGACGCAGACTTTCCCCTCGGAGGCAGTGCGCGGAGCCCAGGCAGGCAGGCAGGCAAGCGAAGGAGGCTGCTGCTGCTGCTGCTGCTGCTGCTGCTGCTCCTGCGGCACTCGTAGCGGCCAGTCATTTTCATGCGAATATATTGTATTGAAAACCGGTATTCAGCCAAAATTTCAATTTCATGGCCAAGCAACTTTCATACGGCCAAATTTCCGGCCAAATATACTTGGCTGGAGACATGATTTTTTTCACGGCCAAACACATTTCTATACGGCCAGATTTCTCGAATTTGGCTGGAAAAACGGCCAGATGGCAACCCTGAGTGGGATATGTAGAGCTATCCTTAAGCATGGTACTTATAGTGCAGCATATATAAAATATATGTGCAATGATGTTGAAGGGTATGCCAAACTGTACCATATCTTAAAAGAACTGCTCTGATCTTGCTTTTGATCCCTAACATATGTATAAAACTGTGGGGCTAGGATACTTGAGAGTCTATCCTCTCAGATACAGGACTGCTTGACCATTGTAGTTAACAAAAGGGACCCTGGTCATTGTACCCCTTCATGTGGAGTCTCATTAGGTTCAGAGGTGGGGAGAGGGTATAGGAATGCATTAAGATGTATAACTCTAATCTCCCTTCTGAACAATTTACTCTAAAATAGCTCTATCAGCATCAAGTGGAGATGACGGAAGGAGGTGCCTATCCTGCCATAGGTACTTGTCACACAGAGCATCTGAACAGAAATGCAAGCAAAGCCAATGGAACATTCTCTCAGGCTATTGTTTCCCAAGTTAATGTCTTCCAGATCTGTGGCTGGAAATAATGGGATATAATCAGAACAGCTCTGGGGTAAGGAAAGACTAGAATACAGCATTCCACAAAATTAGAACAAAGTAGAGTAAGGGATCAAGATCACATTCTGAAGCAAACACTTCCTTCTGATTCTCTACTGATGCCCTGAGATCTTGCAATGGAACATAATAACACCCAAATGCAAGATTTATTTTATTTTATTTTATTTTATTTTATTTTATTTTATTTTATTTTATTTTATTTTATTTTATTTTATTTTATTTGTCAATCTCTTACAAGATACAGGTTTAAGAATAAACATAGTTTTGAATACATGAGATGGATACTTATAAGAAAAATAAAAAGAAACAATAGGACAGGGACGGTAGGCACACAGACCTCTTAGGAAGGAGGTGAGGTCAATAGTAGACAGTCTAAGGTTAAAGTTTTTGGGGTTTGGGGAAAAAAAACCACAGAGTCAGGTAAAGTATTCCAGATCTTGACTACTCTGTTGCTGAAATAGTATTTTCTGCAATCAAGTTTGGTGCGGTTAACCTTGAGTTTGCATCTATTGTGTGCTCTTGTATTGTTATGATTGAAGCTGAAGTATTCATTTACAGGTAGGACATTGCAATGTATAATTTTATATACAATATTTAGATTGGACCGAAGGCAGCATAGTTCTATATTTTGTAGGTCTAGAGTTTCAACTCTGGTGGCATCAGGTATTCTGCAATGAGTAGAGGAGCAGAGAACTCTTCTTGTGAAATATTTCTGGACTTTCTCAATTGTGTTAATATCAGATACATGATATGGGTTCCAGACTGATGAGCTGCATTCGAGTATTGGTCTAGCAAATGTTTTGTATGCTCTAGTTAGTAGTGTGATATTACCAGAGAAAAAGCTACGTAGGATTAGGTTAACAACTCTTAATGCCTTTTTGGCTCTGTAGTTATAGTGGGCTCTAGCACTTAGATCATTAGAGATGAGTATTCCAAGGTCCTTGACAGAGTTTGGATCCTCAACAAGGTTCAACAAGGTTGAAATATCAGAATATGAGTTTGGAAGTCTCATTTGTATTTTTTCTCCAACAGAATTTTGTTTAAGTCCTTAGTCATATTATAATTCCTTTTGGCTCTCTGTCTTTAACATATCTAAACAAATCATTAATTCTTTACAAACCCTATTTATAAAGGTCCCTCCTTCAACTTGTTGCTCTTTGTCCATCTGCAGGAGAAACTGGCCTAAGATTGAAAGAACTCATTAATATTTTTTTCTGAAGACATCAGTCCCAATCAACTGTATAATATTTTACTATAGTAGAATGCTTACAGCCACAATTATTATCAATACAGGAAAGAATAAAAAAAGTTTAGTTTATTTCAGAATTGAGAACCAGTTAGGTGTAGTGGATAAGATATCAGGCTAGAAAGTAGAAGAACATGAGTTCTACTCTTCCCTGAGCACAAAGCCAACTAGGTGACCTTGGGCCAGTTGTTCCCTCCTGGCCCTAGAAAGGAGGCAATGGAAAAATACGGTACTACTGAAAAACCTCAACAAGAAATCTTCAGGAACTATTCCAGATATTTGCCAGGTGTCAGAAACTGATGCCGAACACAACATTTCAGAATTAATAATGTATTGAAATTACAAATTAGAATTCTGTTCTCACTTTAAGTCACTTGGTTGCAATTGATTGCAATTACAAATATTTCAATCATTTTTTTCTCAAGTGGCACAAAGCACATTGGACTCTGGCTCAGGGGCTGTTTACATCTGTGCACATAAATACACATAGATGTGTACAAGCAGTCAGTGTTTCTATCTTAGTGTACAAGGGGGCCTGCTACTGATGGGATTCCTTTTTTTAAAAAAAAAACATTTTTCTGGACCAAGGTTTTCCTATCCATTTTGTTGATTTGCTTGTTTCCATAACATTGCTCAACATTGCTAACTTACCCCATGGCACCCTGACAAATATATTTGCTGTTTCCCAGGAGACTAATTAATAGACTTAAGGAGAAAGGTTTTTGCCCAATGATTCAGGGATGGTAAGGAAAGAAACATGAACTTCCATGAAGTGAGAAATCAAATAGCTGCTCCAAAATACATGTGGTTTTGATAAGTGACCTGTGATCAACAGAACCACTAATCTGTAGGCTGGATATGATATCAAGGGAAGTGTGTTGCTTCCCAGCCACAAAGATTCAGGATATGATGAAGAGGCAAATCTACTGATCATTTCCCCTTTCTCCTGTTTTTTGTTGAAACACAGTATTGCCCAGAAAAAGCATGGAAAGAATATTGAGGATGACTGGAAACTTTCCAGAGAGAAACTCAGATTCAAAATAGAAAGTAATTTCCTGATTGTGAAAGTTATTAAGCGGGGAAACTGCCTGCCTCCTGGAGTCATCAGTGTTCCATCAATAGAGGTTTTCAAGCAAAGTTGCCATTGGTCTACTATGAGATATTTTCTGCCCTAGGTAGGATGTGGAACTAGAAGATTTCCAAGCTCCTTTTAAACCCAAGGATTCTATGATTATTTTGGGATTATTGGAGAGGGCTAATTAAAAAAAAACCTTAATTAATTTATGTATATCTGTAGTATCTCTATGTATAATCCCTATACAATGGTGATAATTCCACAGGATTTTTACAGTGGATGTAAAAACAAAACAGATAACAGATAATCAGAGTCGGAAGGCACCTTGTAGGTCATCTAGTCCAACCCCCCGCCCAAGCAGGAGACCCTACATATTTCTGACAAATGGCAGTCCAATCTCTTCTTGAAGGTCTCAAGAGATGGTTCTCACACAACTTCTGAGGGCAAGCTGTTCCATTGGTTGATTGTTCTCACTGTCAGAAAGGTTCTCCTTATTTCCAGGTTAAATCTCTCCTTGTTCAGTTTCCATCCATTATTCCTTGTCTGGCCTACAGGCGCTTTAGAAAATAGCTTGACCTCTTCCTCACTGTGGCAGTTCCTCAAATATTGGAAGACCGCTATCATTTCTTCCCTGGTCCTTCTCTTCACTAGACTAGCCAAGCCCAGTTCCTGTAATAATTCTTCATAATTTTTAGTGTCCAGTCCCCTAATCATCCTGCTTGCTCTTCTCTGTACTTTTTCTAGAGTCTCAACATCTTTTTATAATATGGTAAAGAAAAGTGGATATGGTACTCTAGGTGTGGTCTTACTAAGGCTTTATAGAGCCTTAGGTATTAGTACCTCACTTGATCTCGATTGTATCCCTCTGTTAATGCAATTTAGAATTGCATTAGCTTTTTTGGCTGCTGCTGCACTCTGCTGGATCATATTTAGCTGGTTATCCACTAAGACTCCAAGATCCCTCTCACAGTTGCTGCTGTTAAGCTTGGTTTCACCCAGTCTATATCAGGTTTCAGCTGCTGAGGGACCATCATCATGTCCTTGATTTACTGAGGGAATACCTTACCACGTGAGATTAAATTGGTCCCAAACCTCCCGGTCCTACAGAAAAAAAGCACTCAAGGCCTGTTGTGGGAAGCCAGAAAGTTAGGAAGACCTGGGTGGTTTGTTATTATTTTAAGGTTCTTCTTTAGTTCTTGTCTCCCATTTCTTTTCTTTGATGATAGGTTGCATTTTTCTAGGTATAGTATTGTTTTAATTTTACATGCTGTTCACCATCCAGAATTCCTAGGGTGGGAGGGGAAGCCATATAAATAAATGTGTAAATGAGTTTATGGATATTCCAAATTATATTTTGCCCTTTGAATTTGGACTATGGTTCTTTTACAGATAAGATGTGTGGAGATCAATCTAAACATCCTTCTTTAAAATAGAGACAAATAAATAGTTGCAGATAATAGAGGAGATAGCCATTAACTTATGATCTGAGTTTATTGGACTATAGTAGCTAATGCTGTCTGAGAATTATAGGAGCTGCAGCCCAGAACATCTGGTGAATGCCATGTTGGGGAGAGTTCATAAGAAATCCATCATCCATCATAGGCATACAAGGTCAAAGGACAACTAAGAACAAAGAAAGCCAAATAAGAAATTTTAAGCCACATAGGAAATGGACATTTCAAATCTTTCCATTTCTGTTCAGGAACAGTGGATGAACCCAAGCAAAAACAGGCTTCTATACTAATGCAGCATAAAAAGTTCAGTATTTTTTTAGAAAAAACCCTGTAAATACAATTCCAAAGAAAATGCAATTTATTGTCTCCATATTTCAGGTTTCCTTGAGAACTGGGATATCAGTTGAGCATCAGTATTTGCCTGCTTAGTGGTATGATACCAGAGTTCCAGGGATGCAATATGTCAGTGGTTCACTTACCTTGAAATGTCTGTGCAGCTGAGCCAAAAGCCAACTGAGTGGCTTTTTTAGAGTTTGCGGTTATATGGAATACAGACTGTGCCTTCAGATCCAGTATGCTTTTTAGTTTTGCTTTGGTGAAAGACTGTCTCACTGGTAATTATCTGTCTGTTGAAGCCTTGTTTTTTGAACATGGTGTTTTTCCTTTGCCTTTCCCATGGAAGACATGTATCCATTTATCTAACAGAATAACTACCCTTTTCTTACATATAGCTTTGCTATCATTCTTTTGCATGCTTGAATGTTCTCCCACCTGTCCTCAATTTAATCCACAAATGTTAAGCCATAAATCTTCATGACTTTTGGCAGAAATCACCCCATTTCAGAAGATTCCTTGAGGAAACGCTGAATCCAGGTGTTTGTTTTTTACATAACTGTTGCAAACTGAACATTTCAACATGGCTCTTTACAAATAAAGGTAGAAGGACTAATGTGTGGACTATTATAAAAGCAAGGCCATAGACTTGTACTCAGACTTTGTATAGACCAGCCACACTTTTAGATACCTTCAGACAGAAAATGTAGACCAAGAATGCACCATCAATGCAACACAAAGTAAAATGTTGGTTGTTGTTTTTTTAAAGTGACTTACATTTTGCTCATGTGTAGTTTATTTGGCACACACACACACACACATTTTGTTTGAAAGGCTCCTCTTTTGCCAAATGGGAATTAAAAAAATGGAAAGGAGGGTTTCTCAGAATAACTGAAACATTAAGGAAAGTGAAGAGAATAGAAGTCTACAGAAGCATTTGTTTCGAATGTATAGCTTAAGGGTAAATCTATTTATATGTGCACATGGCAAAGGAATACATTTAAAACTAAATATATGGTGTATGATGGAAGATTGAAAAAAAATAGTGAAAGATATAAGGCTGATGAGAGTTTCTGACTACAGGACAGACCATAACATGTCAATAGACAATCTTACAAAAAAGATGCAAAAGACAATGAAACAAGTGAAAGAAACTGGAGTAAAAAGAGAACAGTTGTGGTCATAGAAAACATAAAACCCATATTAAAAATATTAAAAATAAAAAGAAGATGGAATTAACAGAAGATGCATATGAGGAAAATGGATGTGAACATTGCTCAGATCAGAGTAAAAACAAGTATGTTAGAGCAGTGGTTGCCAACTGGTGAGCCATGGCCCACTGGTGGTCCATGAGAAAATGTTGGTGGTCTGCAGAGAAATGTCACCCCCGGAGCATCCCCCAAAGCAATTAATCCAGGCTGCAGAGGAACACAAAGGCTGCACCGCCCACATGGTCTGTGGGAACCCACTCCACCCACTTACTCCTTACTTGGCAAACTTGCCTGCTAAGTTGCTCTTTTTTCCAACCATCAGCTGTTCTGCTGTGCTGGGAGATTTAGATTAGCTACAAAGCAGGAAATCTTTGCATTTCTTGCTTTCAAGCTAATCTTTAGATCTTTTAAGCAGAGCCGAACCTCCCTTAGGACTGAAGCTTCTATTATTCAGTGCAGGTAGCCAATGGCAGAATCATAGATCTCTAAGTGAATCTGTGATTCTGTGAGCAACTCAATCTGCCTGCCTGCTTTGCCTGATTTTGGGTAAAAGTTGTTCTTTTTTTAATAAAAAATTCAATATTTACATAAATATTTATAATATTTACATACAAGCCATGTCCAGCCAGTCACATGACCACCAAGCCACACCCACAAATTAGGCCACACCCACAGAAGCGGTTGTTAAGAAATTTGAATCCCCTTCCTCTGTGTTTGTGTGTGTGTGTGTGAGAGAGAGAGAGGGAGAGGGAGAGGGAGGGAGAGAGGTTAGATCAGATCTCTCTCTCTCTCTCTCTCTCTTCCACCAATGTCAGCAAGCCACCATCAGTCAAAATTCATATTAGTGGTCCCCAGGATTTAAAATTATGAGTTTGGTGGTCCCTGAGGTCCAAAAGGTTGGCGACCCCCGTGTTAGAGAGCACCAAGCATGCAAACATTCCACTGAGAGTCGGTTCTGATTTTGTGACAGTTTTTACAGCAATTGTTCAGTGAATCGTACAAACCTTAAGCAAATCACACAGTTTTTAAGTGAACCCAACTTCCCTAATGGGCATTTTTCACCAGAAAAAGGTAAAAACATCACAATCATGTGATCACACTGCAACCAGTCATAACTATGAGATGATTGTTAAGTGCCCAAATTGCAGTCATGTGACTCTGTAGGTGGTTACATGATCATAAGTGCAAGGATAAATTGTAAGTCACTCCTTCTAAGGCCATCATAAAAGATCAGAAAATGAAAGTTCTGAAGTCTAGGACTACCTGCATAAGAAAATAATTCCTGCAAAAAAAATGAAACTGACCATAAATATTGTATGATAAATTTACAAAGAAAAAGTCACAGAGAGCAAGCAATTGTTAAAATTAAAAGGGACAGAGAAACTTGAAAGGAATTTTGGTGAAAATAAAATAAAAAAATGTTCTGAAAGAGGGTGAAAAACAGATTCCAGGAAAATGAGTGGAATTAAAAATAAAGGCAATGAAATTATTTGAGATGAGATTGAAGTGAGGGAAGACCAGAAGGAATATTTTAGAAATTTGTATGGGGATTATATGCCAAAAAGGAGGATTGAAACAAATTCAGTAAATGTTACCATTCAAGAAAAGAAATAATGAAAAGGAAGCTATAAATACTCAGAAAAAATGTTGAAAACTGATAAGGCTGCAATTGTAATTGGTATATATGGAGAATTGCTTGTGCAATGGTGACTGTGTGATTTGTGATGATGTTTGAAGACTGCATCTATGTGAGATGATTGAAAGAATGCCCTTATAGTTAAAGAGAATGATAGCAGGAGGAAATAATAAATAAGTAAACAGAAAAAATAGGATAAATAAATAAAAATAATACTTTAGTAAGTGTGCCTAGGAAAGTATTTGGCATAATTCTGACTAAATAACAGAATTACAGAGTTGGAAGGGACCTTGGAAGTATTTTAGTCCAATGCAGTGCTCAGACAGGAAACCCGAGACCATTTCAGCCAAATGGTTGTCCAATCTCTTCTGAAAAACCTCCAATATTGGAGCACCCACTACTTTTTGAGTCCACTGATTAATTGTTCTCACTATCAGGAAGTTTCTCCTTAGTGTTAGATTGGATCTTTCATTGATTGATTTCCATGCATTACTTCTTGTCCTGCCTTCAGGTGCTTTGGAAAATAAGTGGATCCCCTCTTCTTTGTGGCAGCTCCTCAAATACTAGAACATTGCTATCATGTCACCCCTTGTCCTTCTTTTCACTAGATAAGTCATACTCAATTCCTGCAACTGTTCTTGATATAATTTAGCCTCCAGTTCCCTAATCATATTTGTTGCTCTTCTCTGTACTCTGTATAGGGAACAAGAGCTAACAATAAACAAAATGAGGGAGTGAAGTTTGCTAGGCATGGCATGTGTATGCCATATTTTTGCTTTTCAGGAGGTCAATGGGAAATGATAGATGTGAAAAGCAACTTTATTGTACATAATGGAAAAGCATTTTAAATAGGGTATACTCAAAGACAGGCCCCATAGGCCAATCACAGTAGGTTTCAATTCATGTTTTTTTAGTGCACTTAGAAAAGTTCAAAAATTATGCATCAAGTAAGAAAATGCTTATAAAATAATGACAAGCAATTTAGATTTTTAATTTAATTTATATAATAGATTGTTTATGGGCCTGACTTTATCTATGAGACCTGATTTTTGATATATGGAATTAAAGTTTGATTGGTAAATGCAAGAAATATGTGATATAAATAAATTGAACATTTCAATTGCTTAAATGGGTAAACCGTAAACCCTTAAGAAGGAAGACAGTTCACCTGGTTATTTAAAATATTTATTGATAATTGTAAAAAAGGAAGATTAATGCAATGTTGTGTATAATTTTGTATGCAGGTGGTTCCATGTTATTGGCTGAGAACACAAATAATTTACAACAAACATTGGGCAGTATAACTAGCATCACTCTGATTATACTAGCCAAAGTAAGATTGTGACAATTGCTGTACCAAAGAACAAGGCAACTTTTTAAACCTAAAATGAAGGAAAGAAATAAAAGTTGTACATGAATGTTAGGGATAACATTGTTTGCCCTAACTGGTTTAGGTAAAATAATAAATATGTTATCATGGTTTGTTAGTTAAAGTGTCTGTAACTTTAACTGTAAGAATGTAATTAAGGGAGTGGTTGTAAAAGCACCATAAAAGAAGCAAGGCACGGCAGCTTGCTCTCTCTGGCTTTATGATCCCTAATTACTGGATGGATTGAAGACTGCTTTTTTCCCCTACTGGAACAGGAGAGTGAAAGGACTGTTGATTTATCAACTGTGAGAGGACTGATTTATTGTAAGTGAACTGACATTGGATATTCTACACGGATTTTGCTAATTGAATATCCTTGAATGGACTGACTAAAACGATACATGACTAATGGACTGTTATTTTGACTATGCTATAAACTCTAAATGGAATAAACTATATTTTTGATAGCACAAGCGTATCTGTTATTTTATACTGTATGTTAACTAACATACAAACTTATCTCACACATTTATCTGTATGCCTATCTGACTAACGCTGCACATTCTGTTTAGCTTGTCTCCTTAACCCTGGTTGGGGAACACAGGCTTAACAATGAATATTTGTAAAAAGCATGTACTGGATATGAACTTATGTTTCTAGTAGAATGTTCCCTTAAGATGGGAAAATTTACATAGAAATCTTAAGTTGCCCCAATTCTGATAGAACATAATGAATTGTATGTGAGTTATTGCAAGGAATGAATGTTTGCAGAAAGAAATGAAAATGACTGTATATAACAGCATGATTTTTTCCTTATATGGAAGTAAAAGTTGAGTGTGTCAGCTGAAAAGTAAATTGAATGCAGTGGAATGAATAACTAAGGTGTGTGTAGTCAAACAAGAAATTGGTTTAAGAATGAATGTGGATTGAATACAAAGATGTATAACCTATATAAAAGAGGTATGTTGAAGTGGTTTGGTCATATGGACAAAATAAAGGAAGCTGAATTTCATAATAAATATATGAATGGGTTGAAAGGAAAGGGAAGACTGATTGGGTGGAGTTGATAAAATCCTGAAAGAGAAAGTGATGAAAAGTTTAAAGTTCAGAGTAGAGGCAACTTGTGAAGAAATGTATGAATGTGGAGAATGAAATAACATTTTGAAAGGATAAAAAGCTATGAAAAAGTATGATGAATATATTGATATATAGGTAGTCTGATGATATTTTCTCAAAATTAAGGGAAATATAGTCTTCTTTGGTGTACCTGCTCCTTTTCTGTCTTTTACATAACATTGCTTGTACCAAAATAAAATAGTGTAATGGATGGGTAGTTACCAACCTTATTTCAAGTTCAAAGCCTTTATTGTCATTGTACACCATGTATACAATGAAATTGGTTTAGACTCTACTGGTGCAGTCCATGCAAGAATACAAGACAACATGAATAATACTGTATAAAGAATAATCCTTATACAAATAGTGAAGGGGAAAAAACTAGTCATACGTTTCCATAGGTATGTCATATTCTGTACAATATGTATATTACTCTGGTGTATGATCTTATATCATATTATACACTATACTGGCACCAGTGAAATTCATCATATTAATCTGTTTGTGGTGCTATATTGTGTTCAGGAGTCTGACAGTCCATGAGTAGAAGCTGTTTTTAAACCTGTTTGGCTGGCTGGCTATACATCTATGTCTTCTGCCCGATGGTAAAAGTGAAAAGAGACACTGGCCAGGTGTGAATCATCCCTAAGTATCTTCCTTACTATGCTGAAACAGCAAAACCTGGCGATGTCATCCAGTGGTGTTCAGTGATGGCATTCAAATTTTTTTACTACCGGTTCTGTGGCTGTGGCTTAGTGCATGTGGTGTGGTTTGGTAGGCGTGGCAGGGGAAGGATACTGCAAAATCCCCATTCCCTCCCCATCCCACTAATCTGCTTTCCCGCTCCATTCTCCTGTGCAAAAGGAGACCCAGTCAAGCAGCTGGAACTCGGGAGGCAGAGAAGATATGGAGGTGGGGCCAGTCAGAGGTAGTATTTCAAACTACTCAAAATTTCTGCTATCGGTTCTCCAAACTACTCAAAATTTCTGCTACCAGTTCTCCAGAACTGGTCAGAACCTGCTGAATACCACCTCTGGTGGTGTTAGGGGGCAATCAATGGTTGCTTGTGCTGAATTACTCACTCTCTGTTGTGCATTCCTGTCCCTGGCTGTTAAACTGCTTTGAGCAGGGTAGTTCATCAATAGTTCTGCAATGGCTATTGTGTGGCATATGAAACTACAGGTAGTATAAAGCCATATATAGCTTCCATACAAACTTCAGCCTATGCAATAACTGTGGTAGCTATTACACAGTCTTTAGTCCAAAGCATTGAAACAAAGCATTTGGCAAATATAGTCTGCCTGCAACAGATCCACAGGTATACAAGAAATGTTGGGGTTAACCGCAGGCTATGCGGAATGAAACATGTTTCTTGTGCCAGTGCTTATATGTCTTCATTTACTAATCACATTGTTTTTGCTTTTCAAGTCCAATTTTCCTAAGACATCTCAGCTTGCTTCCTTCTCCTTTCTAATTTCTTCAAAGCAATTGGTGGTAAATTCATTTTGCAGATTGGGAGGAGGAGAATGCCATTTACCAGTTACACTTAAAGAGGGCTTACAATCTACTCTTCTACTCTCAACCTATTACTCAGGGAGATAGAATGCATATTTTTTGTTGGACGAAGGGATGATGATGATAATGATAATGATGATGGAGGAGTCCCAAAATCAAGTTTTGATAAGAAGGTGAGAGTTGTACAACTCATCAACACAGATTTAAAATATAAAGAAACATCCATTGAAAGGCCCCAGAGATATTTTTATTTTAAAGGCATCTAGACTGGAATAAAAGCCCCTTTGGGACAATTATGACCTGAATGAATGAGAACCTAAATAGGCATCCATTGAAAGGCTGCTTTCAAAACCTGTTGAATTGTCACACAAGGGCAGAAGGGACCCAAAGGAAAGTCAGCTGTAATTCTGTGATACAGATTTTCTTCATCTAAGTGCAGCCTCTGGCACAGCATTTCTGGCGAGCGTTTGAAGAGCAAGAAGGCTCAGATGAGAATGGAAGATCTCAATCCATTATCATTAATGACCAGCATGCTGATTAGGGTTTTGTTTTACTTTGGGGTCAGAGACCATTTGTCCATTTGCCTGCTATTGGTAGCATGGATTGGCAGCTGCTTTCCAGGACCGAAGGCAGAAGATTTTCCAGCCAGAGACTGAACCTGGACAGTTCCTTATGGCAACAGTTTGTTCTATCACTACCACAGAACACCCTGCAGGCTACTCCAGCTTCTGTAGAAATAGGTGTCATGTATTCCCTAGGATAAACAGTCACCACATAAATCACAAATGTCATGTTGTGGGGCATCCCAAAGTGTAGCCACAGATGGCTTGTGCTGGTTAACAGAAAGGAAGGTGTAATACTATTTCACCAACGCCGGCTTTAGTGCTTTTTCTGGGCTACGCTACATGCTTGTGCCAAACCATGCAGCTAATTCTTAGAGAACCTCTTTGGAATGTGGGGCGTACTCAATAGTTGTCCTTTCATTTTGGAATCTCAAATAACAGAGACAGTGTTTAATTCTTGAATCCAGAATGAATGTTTTAAAAGAAACCTTTCCCCCGCTGCACTCCCACCTCCTTACTCCTTTTCTTCTATCCAGCAGGGAATAGGTTCCTGTGGATCCATTCAACTGATCCCATAGAAGTCTGTTCTGCGATTATGATTTGGTATTATTGAATCAAGAGCATTTGGGCATTATCAATTTCTCCAAGAAGAATGTCTAGCTGCTAAGCAGCCTGCTGACTTCTATAATCTGTGTGGATGGTCCCCTCCTCTTTTTTATTGAAAAAGTTAGACTTCACTGCACTTCACTGTATGTTTCACACAATATCCACAAAGGAACCAACCCCCTGCTTGCAAACAGAAGGAAAGGGTTTTTTTTTTTTAAAAAAAATCCTAACTATTCAGTTTAATTTGGTTGCCTCCTTTTAAACAAGCAAGTTTCCCCTGAGTTGAAAATGCTAGATTTGGGTTGCCAAAAATAAATTCAGGGCAATTTATAAGGAGAAAATAGATTTACTGTTTAGCAGCAATCCATTTAGAATTCACTACAATACCTTGGAATCAAACAGCAATTAAAATTATTTTTGTTGAGAAAACATTTAAGAAGGCTTCTTGCTATGATCTCATGCAGTGTATGTATTCAAAGGACAAAGACCAGTTAAAGCATAGTTTTTGTTGTTAAGAAATTAAAAAAAACACTTGTGGGCCACATCAGACTAAATATTTGCTGCCTTCCTAAGTGTGCTAGTTTATAAAGGTTCAATGGGACCAGAAGATGCAATGTTTCCATCACATACATATATGTAAGAATGAATAACACATAGAAATCATTTCTGTACCCCCAGAAGTCTTTGGTCAATGGAAAACACAAAGCAGTATAATAATATGACAACATCTCAATAACAAAATGAAAACCGAAACTGAATGTCTTTAAAGATAATTTAGAAAACTGTATTCAAATCCTTCCAAGACCTGGTGCGATTAGCAAAGATGAAGGATACTGCTATAAAAAAGATATATCCATCTCTAGTAATTTGCTCTCTAATTTCTCTTCATAGGTGAGACAAGCAACAGGTTTTTTGGTTAAGTTGCATTTTGGAAAGACTCAAAGAGAGGAAACAATCTAAATCCAGAGCCACACTGGGCATTTTAGTGAACTAGACTTGGAATCAGATAGGTCAGTCAGGATCATGGATTAAAAGCAGACACTGCAAGTTTTATAAATGATACACCCTATAGCAGTGTAATCATTGAGTTTTGTGTTAGATTTTTTTCAAAGCCATTTGTAAAAATCTCAAGGGTTACAGGAATTAGGTATGCCCAGTCTTATGAAAAGAAAGACTAGGAGAGGCATGATAGCAGTGTTCCAGTATTTGAGCAAAATGAGAGGTAATTACTGGGATCAAATAAGTTTCTCAGAATTGGACTTTGTTGGTGTAGTAGCTGAAATTGAATAAAGCTGCTCCTGGCTCTTCAGGAAATCCCCAACTAAGCCAAGCTGCCAATGTAGATGCAACCATATTCAGATGGTCTTCATGCACATGAGAGCACTGGAACCTGGAAGAGCAGCCGCCTAGTGTGCATGCGTGCACTGGGCGGCTGCTGTTCTGGTTTCCTGCAGATGCATGTGCAACAGCCAGCTGGAGTTTGCATGCATATGTGCACCAGAAACCGGAAGACCAGGTGGCCACATGCCAGAAACAGGAAGATCAGCCACTCTTCCTGTTTCTGGTGCACATGATCCCATTCTGGCACTCGATGCCAAACAGGTTCACCAACATTGCCCTATACCATTTCAGATAAATGATTGTCCAGTCTCTTTTTGAAAGACTCCAGTGATGGAGCATTCACAAGTTCTGAAGGCAAGGTGTTCTATTGGTTGATTGCTGTCACTATTAGGAAATTTCTCCTTAGTCCTAGATTGCTTCTCTCCTTGGTTATTTCCACCCATTTTTTCTCATCTTGCCTTTTGGTGCTTTGGAAAATAGTTTGACTCTTTTGCCTTTGGAGGAGCCCCTCAAATACTGGAACACTGCTATCATGCCTCTCCTAGTCTTTCTTTTCATAAGACTGGGCATACCTAATTCCTGTAACCATTCTTCGTATGTTTTAGCCTCCAGCCCCCAATTATTCTTGTTGCTTTTCTCTGCATACTTTCCACAGTCTCAACATATTTTTTTTAATATTGTGGTGACCAGGACTGGATGCAGTATTTCAAGTGTGGCCTTGTAATACTGCCTACCAGCAACTCTGTACCACCAGCTCTGTTGGGCTTTTGTATTAGGGAGAAGTGTAAAAACCACAAGCCAACAGCATTTATGCATTCTCATTCTCTTACAACTTAATTTCACTAATATTCACTGTAAAGTCTAAATGATGTTTGTTATATCAAATATTTTATAGTATCTAGCACAAGAGTTATATTGACTGTGAGACTATCTCTTCAACCAATCTGGGGAGGTGGAATTTCCTCCAGGCTTTTCTAAGAACCTTTGGCTGCCAGGGCTTAGGATTGCCCCAGGATGACAGTAGGGTGGTTTACTGTACATTGCATAAATAAAGGGAGGTCTTGCGCACATTTAGGGTCCAATGGCTATAATGGTAAACGTACAACTTTTATTCATCATGAGCAATTTGAACTGGTATTTAATCTTTGTTAATTTTACTGTAGTTGGGCTGCTTGTGGATGGATGCATATTTATAAATAATTTTTTTTGTTCATCTGAACCTAACTTATGGGAAATCATCAGTGAGAATTTTATTGCAAGCCACTCATTTTCATTACTCTGTTTAAAAAAAATATACTTGGAATGAAAGTTTTTTTTCCCCTGGATAAACTCTAATGGAGTACAATACTCATAAAACCTCAAATATATAGAGAAACTAGGACCAGCATTTCCCATTTGGAAAGAAAATGAGTAACATAATAAATGTTATGCCTATGGAGTCTAATAAAATCGGTGTAATGAGTAATTTGCTTCTAAAGTGCATTTGCTCCATAAGCATAAAATAAAACACCAGTCATGTCTGTTTTATTGAAGTCTCTGTCTAGTCATTTATACTAGTATAAAAATGTTGAATACCTGCCAGCATTACAAATAAGTAGTAAATTTGCACTCAATAGTATTCAATGTCCTTTGTTTCATACTCACTGTTAACTCTGAAAATATTACCCAATGACAATAATATAAGACAACAGGATTTTTTTAAAAAAAAATAATGTTAAGGTTCTGATGCCTCACTCTCTGTTTCTTTATCATTATAAAGAAAAAGATTATAAAAAATCTTTATAATATTTCTGAAAAAAAATCACAGAAATTGGATTTTCTGAGTGTGGGTATCATAATGCCAAAGCAGGACTTGTACAACTTTAGATTCAGAGCATCATACAGTATATTGTTTACTGGAAAGATTTACATCCAGGGACATTCATAAGAAGGAGGGTCAAGCAAGTGATTATTATGGTATGCACTAGAGTGTAATCAAGCCTACTTTGCAGGGGTAAAATGAGGGATGGGGGAGAGAACTTTTTATGCAGCCTTGAGCTTCTTAGAGAAAGGCAAGATAGAATTACCTCAGGAGACAACAATATGACATGGTTGTCAGCCACCCGGAGTCACAATGTGGAGATGGGCAGCCATATAACTTCTAGATCAGAGGTGGTATTCAGCAAGTTCTGACCAGTTCTGGAGAATCAGTCGCGGAAATTTTAACTAGTTTGGAGAACAGGCAAATATCACCTCTGACTGGAGATTTTACAGTATCTTTCCCCTGCCATGCCCACCAAGCCACACCCACAGAACCAGTAGTAAAAAAAATTGAATCCCACCACTGTTCTAGGATGGTCCTGAGTTGAAAAGTTCAGGACCAAGTGTCCACAGTTTCTTTTACATAAGCCTCCAATTGATGAGAATCCACAGATTCAGAATGGAAGGTCTATTAGACTTGTGCCCAGTCTGTCTTCTTTATTAAAGAAGCTTTGTTTTCTTCAGAAGGACATTTGTGCATCCAATGAAATATTTTTGTTGCAATAGCAGAGGAGAAGCAGCTTTTCTGAAGATTAAATGCCTGTTTTGTAGTTTGAGAATGATAAAAGTTTAGCCAGAAATAAATGAACCAAGGATAAACTCCAAAGACATGAAGGGTCATCTCTTTCCATTTCATTCTAAATGTAAGCTGTGCTTTAACAAAAAATAATAATAATCCTTATGGTACAGGAAGAGATCTTTCTTGTTATACCTCTATTGTGTGCCCTAAAATGGCTTCTTGGTCTCTCTTGCTCTCTGTATAAGCCTTTTCTTGTTTAACAATTTTGCCTCTTCACAGACATTCACTCAAAAGTTTAGAAGGCTGTCGTTCTACCTTCTTTTGGAAGTAGTCTGTCTAACTAGACTTTCCCCCCTTTTCTCACCCCTTCCAGTTCTTTTCAATTGGAAAAACTGCAAGCCAAACTCAACAACCATTGTCCTCACTGGTCTTCAACAATATACAGATATTTGAACTTCCCTCAAGCCACAGCCTAAATTCATTTTTGGCTCAATGTGCTCCTCTGGCCAACGGAAGGGACCAAATCAAGAATTGTGGATAACTCTCAGTCCTTTTTTATTACAATTTAATTTAGGCCTGCTAATAATTAAATTAAAATGTTACATTATGACATAAAGCTAATATTACTTTCCCAAAAGCCATTACATAATGCAAATTAAACAGAGACATTTCCTATAATCTACATGTTGCATAAACCAAAGACTCTGTTCTTTTCCTCTTGACTATTCTGGCACTATAGGACCACACGGGGAGGGGAGGAGGGAAAGGAAAGGAGTCCTGAATATGTATCTGCTTGATGGAGATGGAGAATTAGGGCCCCATCACCACATTATGGAATGTTTTTCTCATTCAGACTGTATAAATAAATATTACAAAATGCTTTTTGGATTCTGCCTTGTCTGTTATGTAGACCACTGAGGTTTGCTTTACATTCATGGAGTTTTGCAGGCTGGCAGGCAGCCACCGGACAACTTATTGAAAATCATTTCAGAATCTTCCCTACCCCATAAGGCACACAAATTTAATTTATCACGAGGGGTGAAATCAAGTAGAAATATATCGACTGTGATCATTGTAATGCCAGAACAGCAACAATGATAACAAACCACAATCACACTACACTCAGCCCAAAGACTGAATTGTAACTCAGTTCTGTTTGTCAAACAAAGAATTTTCTCTTAATGTTGTGAATGCATAAAGGTTAAATAAAGTTATCTTGAGCTTGGAGTTAAGTGCAGGGTTCTGGCCCTGCACTTCTGATTGGCTGTTAATGGCAGGATCGGATTGGCCCGTTCAGGGGAATCTGATTGGCCATTAACGGAGCATTCGAATTGGTTAACGGAGCTAGCGCTCCTGGGTTGTTATTGGTTAAAATAGTTATTGGATTGCCTATATAAGGAAGGCTATCGCAGCTGTCCAGTTTGAGCTGTCACCATGTAAATAAAGAGTTGAAGTTCACCGTTTCACCGGCTCGTCTCCATTCTTTCTCGCCCATGCTTCAAACTTAACACTGGCGACGAGGATGGGATGTGGAGATGGCAGAGCTGACTGAAACAAGGAGAAGAAGCCGAACACGTGACTGACGATGCACAACGCCGGAACCATGTCCAGCAGCGTCATACCACCCGCTCCATTCGACCTAGCGCAAGAGGACTGGGAGTCTACATGGATCGTTTCCAAATGTTTTTGGAAACTAATAATTTGAAGGATGCCTCAACCAGGAAGAAACGCATTGTGGACCAACCGTATTTAAGATGGCTAAAGCGCTAGCCAAGCCAGCTGAAGTGAAGGCTATGGACTGGAATGTCCTTGAACCCCTACTAAGAGCTCATTACGCACCGACCATGCCCACACTCGTAAGACGGCACGAGTTCTACCAAAGAAACCAGCGAAAAGGAGAAAGCGTCGCCAATTTCATCGCAGACCTCCGAAACCTGGGAGGCCTCTGCAGGTTCGCCTACCTAGAAGAGGCGTTGAGAGATAGAATAGTCCTGGGATTAGATGCACCAGGCGTGCAAAGCAAGCTGATGGTGAAAGGTGACATCAGCCTTGCTGATGCCATCGCTGATGCTACTGCAGCAGAAGCAACCAGGAAGTCGGCTGCCCAACTGCACCGCAACCACACTCCGGCATACCAACCGACAGGCGACATTTCACCCAAGTCAGAAGGACAGCTTTTGACGACCCACCACGAGGACCTCTCTTCGTCGTCAGACAGCGACGAAGAAGAGGATCATTGACTACGGTCCGATCGGGACCACTACCCGAAGTCCCTACACCCCTGCCCCGGCTGCGGGGCCAACCATTCCAGGTCCGAATGCAAATTCCGCGACACACTCTGCCATGAGTGTGGAAAGAAAGGCCACATCGGACAGGTCTGCCGAAGCTTACAGGGACCCGGCCTGGCCTCAAAGGGGGCTAACTATCACCAATTGACAGGAAACCGTCCTGTAAGGCAAGAACCAGTAAACCACTGCTACAGAAACCGAACCTTGAATCGCCCTACGAAGCGAGAAGAGGCTCACCAAACTATCACTATTGGTCATGCCTATTCCTTGGATGCCAAGAAAATCCGAATTACAGTGGCCATCGAAAATCAGCCTTGCCAAATGGAAGTCGACTCGGGATCTTCTCTCTCGATGGTTTCCTGGAGGACCCTCAAACAGCTCATCCCTACACTCCGGCACCAAGACCTCTGTTCCCAAAGACTTATCCTTAAAGACTATCAAGGGAATAGAATTCCAGTCGTTGAATCCAGCTGAGTCCGGGTCTCATTCAAGAACCGCACCGCGTACTTACCTCTGATGGTGATCGAGAAAGATCGGCCTAGCCTACTAGGCCTCCAATGGTTTGCGCCACTTGGCATTGAAGTGGCAGGCATTAACCGAATCAGCGGCAGTGACTGGGAGGAGGACCTCGTCCATGAATTCAGAGATGTCTTCGCGGAAAAACTAGGCGAGTACAAGGGGACCCTGATATCGTTCAGCCTTAGTCCAAAAATAGCTCCCATCCGCCTTAAGCCCCATCGAGCTCTGTTCGCTTTAAAGCCGAAAATCAATGAACAGCTCGATAAGTTAATAGCTCAAGGGGTGCTAGAGCCAACCGATCACTCTCCTTGGGAGACTCCAATCGTAACACCAATTAAGCCGGATGGTTCAATTAGAATTTGTGGGGACTACTGGGCCACTCTGAACCACGCCCTACAG
>BHEV01040909.1:246-20119 GCA_004319985.1 Emydocephalus ijimae | reverse complement strand
TCGCGGGCTTGTTGAAATTAGTTAATAAAGAGCTTGAATGAAGTCACCGACTCTGAGCGTTCTTTTGCGAACTTGACAAGCTGCTTGAGGGTCTTCCAGGAAACCATCGAGAGGGACGATCTTGAATCGACTTCCATCATGCAGGGCTGGTTTTTGATGGCCACTTTCACTCGGATCTTCTTGGCATCTAGAGATGAGGCGTGACCAATTGTAATAATTTGGTGAGCCTCTTCTCGCTTCGTTGAGTGGTTTAGGGCTTTGTTTCTGTAGGAGTGGTTGTTCCATTGGTGGTTCAAGGGTTCTCGCTTTACAGGACAGCTTCCTGTAGTTTGGCGATAGTTAGCCCCCCTTGGGGGCTGGCTGGGTCCTTGTTTGCTTCTACAGACCCGTCCAATGTGGCGTCTTTTCCCGCACACATGGCAGAGTGCATTGAGGAATTTGCAGTCTGATCGGGGGTGGCTTGCCCCGCAACCACGCATTGGTACTTTGATTTCTGGCGTTGGTCTCCTTCAGACCGTAGCCGGTTGACCTCTTCTTCATCGCTTCCCGATGATGATTCGAGGTCTTCGTGGTGGGCTGTCGTAGCCTGTTCTTCTGAGTGAGGTGAAACTTCACAGGCGAGTTGGCGAAGCGGGGCGTGGGCATGGCGCATTCGGGCAGCCGACTTCCTGGTTGCTTCTGCCGCAGGAGCTTCAGTAATGGCATCTGCAAGGCTGATGTTGCCTTTCACCATCAGCTTGCTTTGGACATGTGGTGCATCTGGTCGCATAACTATTCGGTCTCTTAGGGCTTCTTTGAGGTCGGCAAACCCGCATAGGCCTCCCAGATTCCGGAGATCCGCTCTGAAATCAGCAACACTTTCACCCTTCCGCTGATCTCTCTGGTAAAATTCATGCCTTCTCATGAGCGTTGGTACGGTTGGTGCATAGTGGGCCTTTAGCAAGGGTTCGAGGATGTCCCAGTCCATAGACTTCACTTCTGCCGGTTTCGCTAGCGCCTTGGCCATCTTGAATACAGTCGGTCCGCAATGAGTTTGGAATACCGCCCACTTCTTTCCGGTGGTGGCATCCTTCAAATTGTTGGTCTCCAGAAACATCTGGAGGTGATCCATATATGACTCCCAGTCTTCTTGTGCCGGGTCAAATGGAGCAGGTGGTATGACTCCGCCAGACATGGTTCCGCCGTTGGTGCATTTCAGCCACGTGCTCTGTTGTCGTTCTTCGTTGTTCAGTCAGCTCTGACGTCTCCACATCCCACCTTCGTCGCCAGTGTTAAGTTCTGCGCATGGGCGCAAGGATGGAGACGAGTCGGCGAACAGTGAACTTCAACTCTTTATTTAACATGATGTAACAGCTCAACTCTACGGCCACAATGGCCCCTTTATATAGGCAAGCTCTTGAGTACTTAGCCAATGAAAACACAGGGAGCGCTGGCTCCATTAACCAATGGGAAAGGCTCGTTAATAGCCAATCAGATTCTCCTGAACCGACCAATCCGATGTCGCTATTATTGGCCAATCAGAAGTGCAGGGCCAGAACCCTGCACTTTACTTTAAGCTTTTAATAATCTTTATTCAAGCACTTTTATTAATTCACAACAAGTACCAATCATTAGGAAAAAATGTTCACATAGTACTATGTACAACTGTGTAGTGTGCCACTGAAAAAGATGTCTATATTTGAAAACCATTATCATGTAAAGGGAATGGCACACCATTGATGGAGATGAGAGCTACCCATGGAAGACCGGGTTATTTCTAAATCCCAATTATTTTTATAATTAACATGATGATACACATGATGACACAAGAAGGAACTCATTTTTATTTATGTTAATCCAATTTACTTCAAACAAATGCTACACTCTTCTTGAACATACTGAATTAGTCACTAATTCATTTTTATTTCACTAGAAAATGATATGTTACACACAAAAATAGTTTTACTATAGACAAGTTCTGAATAAAACCTATAAGAGGTTTACCTAGAATTAAATTCCATTGACCTCAGCAAGGCTTAGGCCAAAGTATATCAGATTAGTGTTGCATCTTTTTTAAAAAAACTGATTTTAGAAAGCTTTCAAAACTGCCTCCGTGTATGGCAGTAATAAAATCTACTGTCTCTCTAGGCTTTAATTGCCTACAAAGTTACAGTCCAGGCCATTAATTGGAAAGAGAATATATTCTGCAAATTCTGTTAAAACAAATCTTAAAAATAAAATGATATAAATGGTGGATAAATTAGAACATCTGATAGGGAGTAATGCAGGACAGTTTAATGCATGTGGTGGAATTTAGCTTTTAAAATGATTCTGGTTTTTAAAAGGTGTTCATTTAAAAGTTAGCTGCAGATGTCAAATGGTAATGGATAACTGCAATCAGGTTAGCAGAATTTCTAAAATATGAAGACCCAAATTCATATGGCACTGCATTCAGAAGTAGAAATTTAGATAGCATTTTATCAGAAACAACTGAAGAGCAGAAAATGAAGTGATCTTGTCCGCTAATAGAGTTTCTTTATCTAGATTTATAAGATTAATCAGAACCCAAGAATTACCATCAGATCTGCTCTGTTCTATCAAATCTTCTTTTGATCTAGTTCTAATAGAAGCTAAATCCTAACAATACTGTTTATATTATAGATTTATATAGAAAAAGTCTCTTTATGCATTGTTCATTTGCTTAAACAGAATAAAGGATTAGACATGGCTTTCTGCAGAGAAGACAGGTGTGTGTGTGTGTGTGTGTGTGTGCGCGCGCACATACACACATGTACAATATATATGCAGTAATATTGTGAAAATGCTGTGACTTATGAACTTGCATAGCTATTGGTATGCAAGTATACAATATGGCAGCATTTTTGTGATGACATCACCTTGAACATCATTTTGGCATCATAGCAAGTTTTTTGCAGATTTGTGGCCACTTTGTGGCCACTTTGCAGAAGAAGTGTTGCAGCTTTTAAGGCTGCAAAGACAATCAATGAGTTATTGAAGAGCCATGGTGGTGCAGTGGTTAGAATGCAGTATTGCAGGCTAACTCTGCTGACTGCCAGCACTTCGATCCTGACCAGCTCAAGGTTGACTCAGCCTTCCAAAGTTGGTAAAATGAGGACCCAGGTTGTTGGGAGCAATATGCTGACTCTATAAAATGACCTAGAGAGGGCTGTAAAGCACTATGAAGCAGTATATAAGGCTAAATGCTATTGCTATTACTTCTCTATCCCATATATGTGTTTCGAATGATTTTCTTGCTTATTTGTTCATATAAAAAATTGTTATCTGTCTTCAACCAAATCCATAAATTTGAGTGACATAGACATATTAAACGAATGGATACCTGAAAGTATATCAGGCTGCAGAAACTATGGAATAATGATCAGTTGTGAAAATCATGTTTACTTGTTTTATATGAAGTCCATGGGGGCCATAGAAGGAGCGTTCACGTCGCGGTCCCTGTCAGGTACATGTTTACCTGCGAATCCTTCTACCACGCTACACCAACCTGTCACCAAACATGGGGTTTGAGCCTGTGCCAGAGCCTGTGTTCTACAGTGGCTGGGAAAAGTGTAGCGACACGAGAGAAGAAGATATGAAGTCCATAATGTAGTCTGTGTGTACATATTTTTGATGCCTCGCAGGGTTCTTTTCTCTTATTTATTTTTTCTTCTAATGTTTTAAAAGTTAATTAGTCATCTATGTCACTTTTATTTTCAATAAAGTTTTTGGGTTCAACACAGCTAAAAAAAGTTATTTTTCAGAAAATATAAATAAGGGCATATTTTTCAGCTTTCCCAGCAAATAAGTAGTGTTTTTGTGTGAGGGCTAGAAGACTCTCCTAAATTTCATTTTTATTTATTAAATTATATATGCCACCCATCCCATTATCCAAAGTGGTTTCAGATGACTATATATGTGTGGGAAATAATCATTGTTGTAACTGCTTTGCTTGCTTTTTAAAATTTAACTAGTAACTTTTTTTACTCTCTTGTTCACTGTGTATATTGATGCTGTAGGTCTTTTATTTTGATGGGGTGTGTGGCTTGGATTGCTATATGTAGTACATGTGTATTTTGGTAGATCTCTCTCTCTCCTTTGTTGTGGGCTGTGGTACTGTAAAACATTTTTAATGTGTCTTATGAGAGCAAATACAAGATATGACATTTGAAGTTCTGAAACTCTGCTCAGTTTCTTGAGCCTTTTTTCTGTGAAATAGATTTGGAGCAGAACATTGTTGCCTGATAAATGCTTTTGGATTTGGGCGCTCAGGTCCAATTTCTCTCTGAATGAACAGCTTTAATTAATTCAAATTTACTTTAATCTTCATTGGTTTGCTGTTTCAGAAATCAGCCTTTTGTGACCATCCATTAACATGGCTGCCATTTTGTCAATAGGCAAATTTCCCATGGCAGTCATTTGCTAGCATGTCCATAACATCTTAGAGATCTACAGTAAATGTGTCCTTAGTTCTCAAACTTCCTAGTTTTAATCTTAATAAACTTCTGTCAATTCCAATTCATATTGTTAAGTTCTGCGCATGGGCGCAAGAAGTGGAGACGAGTCGGTGGACAGTGAACTTCAACTCTTTCTTTAACATGGTGTAACAGCTCAGAAATACGGCCACAGCGGCCCCTTGAAATAGGCAAGCTTTTGAGTAATTAGCCAATGAAAACACAGGGAGCGTTAGCTCCTTTAACCAATGAGAAAGGCTCGTTAATAGCCAATCAGATTCTCCTGAACGGACCAATCCGATGTTGCTATTATCGGCCAATCAGAAGTGCAGGGCCAGAACCCTGCACTTTACTTTAAGCTTTTAATAATCTTTATTCAAGCACTTCCATCAATTCACAACACCCCTTCCCCCCCGGGTTCCGTTTAAGGGGTGCGATAACGTAGTCTTTGAGGTAGGCAGGTTGTTTTGATTGCCTATTTGATTTACGTTGTCCTCCCGGTATTTGTCTATAGTCTTGTTGGGGTAGGACGTTATCCGGTGAACAGGGTGCCTCTGGTTCTGTATCTAAAATTTCATTGCCCCTAATGTCCTCGGTATCCCTTTGAGGCGAGCTTAACCCTCTCTCCGATCCTTCTTCACATGTTGCATCTGAGCGGTCATCTCTTCCGCTTGTGCTTTCTGCCGTTTCAAATTCAGTTTCCTCGGCGTCTCCTCCCCCCTCAGTTTGGAAGTCAGGGGAATCACTGACCCCTGACTGCAGCCTTGAATGTAGCTGATCAATATGGCGCTTCCATATTCTATCGTCGCGACATTTCACTCGGTACGATCTGGGTCCAGTTATTTGGATTACAATTGCCTCGACCCACAACAGATTGCCAGAAAAGTTTCTAGCGAAAACCAAGTCACCTATCTGGAAATTACGGCATTTCCTGCTGGATCCATGTGGTTTTTCAGGTTCATATGCTGGGTGTAGATGGTCGAAGTGGGAGCGGAGCTTCCGCCCCATCAATAACTCAGCCGGAGTTTTGTTGGTGACGCTGTGTGGAGAGATGTGCTGCAGAAGGAGGATCCGGTTAATCTTGTCTTCGATATTGCCATAGTCCATTTTATGCAGAGTTTTTTTAATGAATTGTACCATGCGCTCGGCCCTTCCGTTGGCCGCAGTATGCGCCAGTAAAGTCAGCGCATGGAGAATACTGCGGTCCGCCAGATACTGTTCAAAAGACAGCGCGGTAAACTGGGGCCCATTGTCGGATAACAGAACGTCTGGTAGCCCGTGTGTTGCAAATAATCTGTCTAATTTTCTGATGACTGATTTGATTGTTGTATTTTTAATTTCATGGATTTCAAGCCACTTTGAGTGTGCATCCACCTTTAATAAAAATGTGTGTCCTTTAGTAGGTCCCGCAAAGTCCGGATGAATATGGGACCATGGTCCCCTGGGTGTTTCCCATTCTGTCGGGGTTGCTTTCGGTGGGGCATTGCCAACTTCCTGGCATTTGTGACAAGCCTTTACTCAGGCTTCGATCTGCTTGTCAATACCCGGCCACCACGTATAGCTTCGTGCGAGTGCTTTCATGTGCACGATGCCAGGGTGGCCATCGTGCAAGGTTCTCAGTATCACTCGCAGTAACCGCTCTGGGACAACGACTCTATCTCCCCAAATAATGCAGCCCTTCTGGGAAAACAGTTCCGTTTGTCGATTTTTGAAGGGGACGTAGTTGTCAGGTATTTGGTCCAATGGCCATCCGTGCTCGACCCAGCTGAGGACTCGTGCCAAAATGGGATCGCGTTTAGTTTCAATCGCTATATCTCGGGCTGTTAGTGGCGGTGTTTGAAGTGTCTCGATCTGAAGCGTTGTGACGGTTGGAGCGGGGTTGTGAACGGTTTCTGGAAGTGGTGCATGGCTCAATGCGTCGGCATGGGGAATGGCTTTCCCCGGGTGGTGTTGCAAATTATAATTATATGCAGCCAAGAATTCTGACCAGCGAGTCATTCTGGGAGATAATATATAAGGGGTTGGCCTATCTCCCGCTATTATTCCCAGCAAAGGTTTGTGGTCAGTCACTATAGTAAAAGTTCGCCCATAAATATATTCATGAAATCGTTTAACAGCAGATACAATAGCAAGGGCCTCCTTATCGATTTGACTGTAATTGCGTTCTGCTTTTGATAGCATCTTTGAAAAATAGGCAACAGGGGCTTCACAATCGTTTGGTAAAACGTGGCTCAAAATGGCACCCACTCCGAATGGTGATACATCACATGTAATTGTTAAAGGTAAAGTCTTGTTATACTGCATCAACACAGCATCGGAAGTCAATAAATTTTTTACTTGTTGAAACGCCTGCTCCTCTCTGTGCCCCCAAACCCAGGGTGCTTTTTTGTCCAATAAACGATGTAGGGATTCTGCTACGATTGCTTTGTGAGGCAGGAAAACGTTATAAAAATTGATAAGGCCTAGAAAAGCTTGGAGGCCGGCCTTATTGTGGGGTTTTGGGGTGTTTTTGATTGCCCTAAGCTTTCTATCGGTGTGGTGAATGCCATGTTTATCAATTAAGTACCCTAAAAATTCTACTCGATCTGTACATAGTTGACACTTGTTTTTTTTTAACTTTGAGACCCGAGTCTTTAAATCTCTGGAGAACCAACCCCAGGTGCTCCCTTAGTATTTCTCGAGTTGGGGCAGCAATTAAAACATCATCAAAATAGGGAACAACACCTTTTATCCCTTGTAATAGTCTTTCCATCAAACTTTGAAAGATTCCTGGGGCCGCGCTTACTCCGAATTGGAGTAAACACACATTTAAACACACCTCGGTTCATAACGATCATTTGGGCTTCTGCCGTTTTTTTGTCTACAGGCAGTTGTTGGTATGCCTGGGCTAAGTCTAGTTTAGCGAAGACTTTTCTGCCCCCCAGGGAATGGAGAAGGTGTTGCACCACCGGTACCGGGTAAGCGTTTTGTTGAAGGGCGTGGTTCAGGGTGGCTCAGTAGTCCCCACAAATTCCTAACGATCCATCCGGTTTGATGGGTGTCACAATTGGGGTTTCCCAGGGAGAGTGGTCGGTTGGTTCTAACACACCCTGGGCTATTAATTTATCAAGCTGCTCGTCAATCTTTGGTTTAAGGGCAAATGGAACTCGATGAGGCTTAAGGCGGATGGGAGCTATTTCGGGGTTGAGGTTAAATGATATTGGGGTCCCCTTGTACTCGCCTAGTTTATCTGCAAAAACGTCCTGGAATTCTTGGACGAGATCCTCTTCCCAGTCGTTGCTCTAGGTTCGGTGAATGCCGGCTACTTCAATTCCGAGTGGAGCGAACCATTGGAGGCCTAACAAGCTAGGCTGATCCCTGACAACTGCAGTCAAAGGTAAAGATGCGGTACGATTTTTAAATGAGACACGGACTTGGCTGGATCCCACGACTGGAATTCAATTTCCCTGATAGTCTTTGAGTATGATTCTTTGGAATCGTAGGTCTTGTCGCCGGACGGTAGGGATGAGTTGCTTGAGGGTCTTCCAGGAAACCATCGAGAGAGACAATCCTGAATCGACTTCCATCATGCAAGGCTGGTTTTTGATGGCCACCTTCACCCAGATCTTCTTGGCATCCAGTGATGAAGCATGACCAATCGTAATAGTTTGGTGAGCCTCTTCTCGCTTCATTGAGTGGGTTAGGGGTTTGTTTCTGTAGGAGTGGTTGTTCCATTGGTGGTTCAAGGCTTCTCGCTTTACAGGATGGCTTCCTGTAGTTTGGCAATAGTTAGCCCCCCTCGGGGGCTTGCTGGGTCCTTTTTTGCTTCTACAGACCCGTCCGATGTGGCCTCTTTTCCCGCACACATGGCAGAGTGCTTCAAGGAATTTGCAGTCTGATTGGGGGTGGTTTGCCCCACAACCAGCACATTGGTACTGCGATCTCTGGCGTTGGTCTCCTTCAGACCGGAGCCGGTTGACCTCTTCTTCATCACTTTCCGATGACGATTCAAGGTCCTCGTGGTGGGCTGTCGTTGCCTGTCCTCCTAAGTGAGGTGCAGCTTCGTGGGCGAGTTGTCGAAGCGGGGCGTGGGTGTGGGCGTGGCGCATTCGGGCAGCCGACTTCCTGGTTGCTTCTGCCACAGTAGCTTCAGCAATGGCATCTGCAAGGCTGATGTCGCCTTTCACCATCAACTTGCTTTGTGTGTGTGGTGTATCTAATCCCAGAATTATTCGGTCTCTCAGGGCTTCTTCGAGGTCGGCAAACCCGCATAGACCTCCCAGATTCCAGAGATCCGCTATGAAATCAGCAACACTTTCACCCTTCCGCTGATTTCTCTGGTAAAATTCATGCCTTCTAACGAGCATTGGTACTGTTGGTGCATAGTGGGCCCTTAGCAGGGGTTCGAGGACGTCCCAATCCATGGACTTCACTTCTGCCGCTTTCGCTAGCACTTTGGCCATCTTGAATACGGTCAGTCCACAATGAGTCAGGAATACCGCCCATTTCTTTCCGGTAGTGACATCCTTCAAATTGTTGGTCTCCAGAAACATCTGGAAGCGATCCATATATGAGTCCCAGTCTTCTTGTGCCAGGTCGAATGGAGCGGGTGGTATGACGCTGCCGGACATGGTTCCGCCGTTGGTGCGTTTCAGCCACGTGCTCTGCTATTGCTCTGTAGTGTTCAGTCAGCTCCGACGTCTCCACATCCCATCCTCGTCGCCAGTGTTAAGTTCTGTGCATGGGCGCAAGAAGTGGAGACGAGTCGGTGAACAGTGAACTTCAACTCTTTCTTTAACATGGTGTAATAGCTCAGAAATACGGCCACAGCGGCCCCTTGAAATAGGCAAGCTTTTGAGTACTTAGCCAATGAAAACACAGGGAGCATTAGCTCCTTTAACCAATGAGAAAGGCTCGTTAATAGCCAATCAGATTCTCCTGAACGGACCAATCCGATGTTGCTATTATAGGCCAATAAGAAGTGCAGGGCCAGAACCCTGCACTTTACTTTAAGCTTTTAATAATCTTTATTCAAGCATTTCCATCAATTCACAACACATGTAATACACCACAATTGGAATAATTCAATCAGTATTAGAGAAATGATATGTGGGCTGCAGATCTAGCTCTGCTAGATGGCAGCAAAGATTTCAAGGTGTCAGTATCTTTTTACTGTTATCTAATAGTTGTCTGAAGTTTTGCAAATGTTGTATATCTAATAAGTATCCTTTTAATTACAGAGATCACTGTATGGAATAGACTATTTTACTCATAATGTTCTGCATGACTTGGCTCAAATCCTTGTCTGACCTTGTAATGCTGTGAGAATTTGACATATAAAGACAGTCCTCAAACTATAGAGTTACATGTCACCATCTGCTGTTATTATAACATTTATTTAAAAATATTATTCAATTTAAAACAGGAGGAAAAACTACTTGTTTTCACTTGTTAAACATAGAAACCTTTTAAAGAGGATTATTATAATCATGAAGTAAGATCTCCAGGATGTATTATACAGAAGTAGAAATCCACTTATCTTTCATGTGTTTTTAAATGAATAGCCTTGACACATGACTAATTAAGAAAGATATTCCAAAATAAAACAAGAAGTATGTCATCTGCTCATGTTCTGTTTTTTCATATATGTGTTTTCTTACTTGATCCTGAAGGCACAGTGTCAAGGCATAATATTTCAATCATATCCACGGCAACAAGGCATAAATTAGAAAACCCCAGATTATTTCTTCTCAACATCATCAAGAGAAAAATTTGCTTTGAGACAATACTTTTTCCCCTGAAAGGTAAAGATGACCCTAGTTGTAGAAGGGCTGTAGAACTTGTCTATTTGTTTTGTAAGTAAGTTGTGTGATGTCTGGATTTGACTCCACTAAATAAAACAAACCAAATAAACAAGCAACAGAGAAATACTTTCTCACATGACTGAGATGCCATTTCTCCATTCAAACCAAACTCTTCAGAAAGCATGTACAAAGCTTTCTTTAAAACAAATAGAAGAATATTGAATACATTAAAATACAAGTTATGAAACCATTTATTTTTAAAAGCAAGGCCATAGAGCTGTGTCTTCAGACATGGTTTTTGTTGTTGCTGCTATTAGTAGCACAGAGAATAAAGGGAAATATACAACTTCCCATGGAGTACATAAGTTTGAAACAACACAAAATAAATTTATTTCACAATATCTTAAAAGCCTCTGAAATCAGGTTTAAATGTTATTTTGCCTCTTTCATGGGCATCAGCTGAATTCCTTCCTAGCATATTTGTCTCATATTTTCTTTTCCTTTAATAACCCAAGTGCATTTCTGAGAAACTGTGGCAGTGGAAGTAGTGATTTAAGTCACAAAAAAGGTAGAAAAATGATATCAAGGAAGGAAGGAAGGAAAGATAAAGTCCTCACTACAGTATTAAAGATATCTTATAAATCAGCAAATATCAATTTTTCCCCTTTATTTTATTTATTAAACAGATTTATATGGCCGCAGTATAATTGATTACAATTGATGGGGTCATCATAATCTCTGAGGCAATTGAGCAGTTGCCGGTAGGATATGATTTTATTTCACTTGAATAGATAGAAAGCAGACATTTTCCAAAACTCCCAGTGATCACAAAATATCTAGGAGTCTCTCATTTCCCTGAGTTTTGTTTTATAGGAGAAATTCAGGAGCAAATTTATAAAGGAAACAGAAATGGACGTGCTTGCATCAACCCATTTTAGAATCATGAGACATGGCAAAAGACAGTTATGACAATGCATGTCCTAAGGCAATTTGGGGGCTAACACTCATTCTAGACATACATCTTCTCCCATTTGTGGTGCTTTTAAGAACATCATGAATAACAGAATAATAGAGTTTGGAGGTCTTTTAGTCCAAGTCTCTGCTCAAGCAGGAAACCCTATAACATTTCAGGCAAATGGTTGTCAAATATCTTCTTAAAAACCTCCAATGTTGGAGCACCCATAACTTCTGAAGTCATCCCATTGATTAATTGTTCTAGCTGGCATGAAATTTCTTCTTAGTAGTTGGCTCTCTTCTTGATTAGCTTCCATCCATTGTTTCTTGTCCTGCCTTCAGGTGTTTTGGGAAATACGTTAACCCCCTCTTCTTTCTAAATGTAGATTAGTGTTCTTCCTTAGCTTTCTATAATTGGTTAATAGGATCAGTTCCTTCCTGCTCTGTTTCTGTTTTGGTTGTGCACCTCCAAACAGCACTGATGATCTCAAAGTCTTACATGAGAACAGAATGAAAAATAATGCCTTCCTTTCCATACCCTTTTAAAAATATGGATATTTTAAAAAATGAAACAGGAAAATAAATCGTGAAAAGACCTATTTTATTATCTGTATTTACTTATCCAACTATTACACCAACTCACTACACACTTCTGCCGGTGTTGAGTAAGATTCCTAAAACAGTCACAAAAGAAACCATGTTTTCTCTTCAACCCTCTTCACCTCTTCATTTGAGTTACAGATACCTGTGAAGATACTTCTTCAATTTTGAGAAAAAATAGTTCATGATGCCATGTCCAGACTGTATGGTAAATCTCCAAATTCTCATTTGCTTCTTGTGAGAGCTTGGTGGCCACAACAAATTTTCCTTGTGTTTCCAAACTTGATTGAATACTTGATTGTAGAGTTGATTGTAGTGCCAGGTTCAAAGAAATCCATGTGAACAATACACGTAGTCCTTGACTTATGACCACAATTGAGCCCATTATTTCTGTTGTTAAGTGAAACATTTGCTAAGTGGGTTTACCCCATTTTACGGCCTTTTTTGCCACAGTTGTTGAGTGAATCACTGTTGCTGATAAGTTAATAACATGGCTGCTAAGTGAATCTGGCTTTCCCATGGATTTTGCTTGTCAAAAGGTTGCAAAAGGTGATCACATACCTTGGGACACAGCAATGGTCATAAGTATGAACCAGTTACCAAGTTTCTAAATTTTGATCACATGATCGTTGAGCTGCTACAAAGGTCACAAGTGTGAAAAATGGTCATAAGTCATTTTTTCAGTTGGCATGATTCAAAGAGACCTTTGGAACTAAGAAACAATATTGATTGAAATGGTTCCTCTTGTTGTGGCAAAGTTGGAAATATTTTCATTGGACTTTCTATAGCCCATGAACCATTTACTCTGACCCACCATGGATCACATGGTACTGAGTGCTGGTTCTGGTATACTAACATATAACACTTAAGTAACTTTATAGCTGTAGTCCTGTATTTTTTATCATGAAAACATAAATCTGCAAATTTTGCAATTCTCCATCACTACAATTGCCACTAAATCCTGAAAATCTGTTTAAAAATATAAACAAAACTATTTTTGAAGAAATAATTATAATAGTACTGCTTTATAAGCTTGTGAATGGAAAGAATAAAATTAATGGTAAAGTTTCCAGTTCAAATTGATATTTGTTGAATCTATATAAACAGCAGTAATTGGTCGTAGTATGCAAAATAATTTATATGAGCAATTATATATGTTATGTGTACTAAAATATTGCTTCTTGGAACATGTATAACCAAGTCACCAAATATACAAAAGCCTATGCAATTTAAAATGAAAGAAGTAAGGTATCCAATTTAGGATGTGATTAGCACCCATATGAAGAGAAACATGTGGCAGATTGACATAAATGCAAGGCAGTTGGTGTGATCTTTGTACTCTTGATAGTATCTTCAAGGGGACTTCCTTGAGCTAAACTAAGTATCAAGTTTCCACCAACAGTGCCTGACAATAGATTGTGGGTAAGTCTGACAAGGCCCCTGGGATGAAATACTGCCCTTTGCTACCATATGGCTTGAATGGGGTTTCATACCTGTTACAATATCCTGAAAAGAAAGAATTCCTTGCTAAATCTGTGAATGGTGCATACTTAATCCTCTGAAGCTAATGATCTGTGAAGCACAGCTTAAAGCTGCATTTTGGAAATAAGTATATTATTCAGCCTGTCAGCTGCATTTCTATTTGGGGGCATGTATAACATTCACGTATGTAGTAACTACACTTCTCCATCAAGACAGTATTAGAAGAAAGATTAAAACAATTACTTAATTTGAATAGCAATCCTTAAAATCATTGTTGACCCTAGGCATTTATTAGTACACTTATTGATATTTTTATAGTATTATCCTAGAATCAATTTACTCAGCCTGAATACATTGCTTGGGGGAGTAGTAACAATATTTCATTAAAAATAATGCAGTTTTTGAAATCTGTACATTTTCTTTTCACCTTATTTCTCTTAAAGGAAAGATAACATTATCTGGACTATCTCCTAAGACAATTCCATATAAAATACACTGCAGTAGTTATTCCATGAAATTTATTTCAATCAAATAACTATGGCTATAATTCTATACTCATTTACCTTTGACTCAGTCTTACTGAATTCAGTGGGACTTATCCCTTCTCAACAAAAGTGCATAGAATTATACTCTAAATGTATTTGTTATGATAAAATTGATCATGACACAGTTTAGATTGACTATTTCAGCTTTCATTATTTACTCACAATTCCACATTATCTGCCATTTCCAAATATTAATTCAAAACCTACATATTACATATATTATACTTCAAGCAGCTATTTAAATTCATTTTCAGATATGGAGAATGCTTTAAGCTAAGTTAAAATATTAAGAAAAAAATTGTAACCCATTCCCTTGCTGAATTCCAATTTATTTTTTTATTATTTCAAGACAGTTTGTTCCAATTTGGCATTATTTATATGTTCTGGGACAATGGTGGGATTCAATTTTTTTACTACCGGTTCTGTGGGCGTGGCTTGGTGAGCGTGGCAAGGGAAGGATACCATAAAATCTCCAGTCAGAGGTGGTGTTTGCTGGTTCTCCGAACTACTCAAAATTTCCGCTACCGGTTCTCCAGAATTGGTCAGAACCCGCTGAATAACACCTCTGCTCTGGGATATGACCACATTAGCTAGATGGTTTGGGAATTTCAATTTTTAGATAGCTGGATCTGAATCAGTTTGTTTTGTGAAGTTATCTCCAAAGACCCAGTTCAATCATCTATAGGACCAGTGTGAAATGATTTTGCCTACTAAAGGCCATGATATTCTCAGAAATTTAATATAGAGTACTCATGGTATAAATAAATAGGTTAATAAAACTAGATATACTTTGTAGCTGGAAAGCTTAAGATAAAATGGACAAAGAGACAAAAAATCTAGGAGCTGGCATACACAAATCAGAAATAAAAGCAGAATACGATTACAATACAACCAGAAAAATACTAATAAAAGTTATTGATATGTAACTAACTCATCCTTTCCTCCATTATTCTTTACAATTGTTCTTATCTTTACCCTTTATTTCTTTATCTGGACTTATGTATCCATCCTGTTTTCTCACTAAAACAGCTTAAGAGCTTCTCATTAAGTGGGGCTTGACACCTGGTGACTAGATGGACCCACCCGTGTTATTTCTTTTGCCATTGCTGAGTTAACAAATTTCATTTATTGATTATAAACAAGAGCTGTAGCTTTGTGATATCTTCCGGAAAAACAATACCGGCTTTTTTAGCAGTTCATTTTTAATAATGAAGTAGCATCACTCTTATTCTTGATATTTGAAAAGTAAGTAGAAAAAAAAGATAGAGATAATTAATAATTAGATGCTTCTCGGTAGGATTGCCTTAGGACAGTTCAGTAAAAGGGCATTTGAGGGAAAATGACTAAAGATGAGAATCTCATTTTGTGTACTTTTAAATAAGGACATGCCATCATCTGCAAATGTTTTCATCAAGGAGATGGAAAGAAGTTGATTATTCCCATGTGACTTTTATTTATTCTCAGGGCAGCAAAATTTATTCCTACCAAAAAGATTGTTCTAAAAACATAGACACATTGACAAATTGTGCCACTGTAGCTTTTTATGGTAATAAATAAATACAAGCTTCAAATTCTGTTTAGAGAAATCTTAGTTGTGTCTGCTTGGAAATAGAAGAGATAGCAATGGATGCATCTCTCAAAGAAAAGCATTAAATATGACATGGATTGTAGTAATACAAATGTTCACAGTGTTTGTTCAGTTAGGGCCTACATATCCAATATCCAATGAAGCAAGACTAAGAATTGACATTCTTTTGTCAGCCAGAGACTATAAGAAACATTATAAGCTGGAACCAAAAATCACACTGGCAGAGATCAAATTGATAGGACTGAATCACACAGCTGGGCGAAGCCTAGATTTTGAATATTTTCTTTCTTTATTTGTTTTGTTTGGGTGTACTGCATAGTCTTTTATAGCAATGCTGAGATTTCTCAGGAAACAACAACTGAATGAAAAACTGCTGGTGACCTTCTACTGCTGCACCATAAACAGTATCTTAACTTACTGCACCTCTGTATGGTTTGCCAATTGCACAGTGGAAGATAGGAAAGCACTCCAGAGGGTTAACATCATTGCCCAGAAGATCATTGGTTGCCCTCTCCCCTCTTTGGAAGAGTTTTAAAGCTCCCTCTGCCTTAAGAAAGTTCAAAACATCCTCAAAGATCCATCCCATCCTGGGAACCCTTTTTTTGAACTATTACCATCTGGCAGACGGTACAGGATAATAAAAACAAGGACAAATAGGCTGAAAAACAGCTTGTATCCCAGGGCAGTAGCTCTGTTGAATTCTACTGTATAGTGCAGTGTTGGTATGGTGTCAGAGGTTTTCAATTCAGTGTGTGGAGCATGAAGGATGTGTGTTTGTGTTTATTTTCATGGTCATAATGTGCACTGAAGATGATGTTCGATTTTGTTGTATGGGTGCAATGACAAAGTAAAGTAAAGTAAAGTAAAGTAAAGTAAAGTAAAGTAAAGTAAAGTAAAGTAAAGGAAAGGAAAGGAAAGGAAAGGAAAGGAAAGGAAAGGAAAGGAAAGGAAAGGAAAGGAAAGGAAAGGAAAGGAAAGTGTTAAGTTTGAAGCATGGGCGATAAAGAATGGAGACGAATCAGTGAAACGGTGAACTTCAACTCTTTATTTACATGGTGTGACAGCTCAAACTGGACGGCTGCGATAGCCTTCCTTATATAGGCAACCCCATAACTATTTTAACCAGTAAAAACCGAGGAGCGCTAGCTCCGTTAACCAATACGAATGCTCCGTTAATGGCCAATCAGATTCCCCTGAACGGGCCAATCCGATCCTGCCATTAACAGCCAATCAGAAGTGCAGGGCTAGAACCCTGCACTTAACTCCAAGCTCAAGATAACTTTATTTAACCTTTATGCATTCACAACAGAAAGTAAAGTAAAGTAAAGTAAAGTAAAGTAAAGTAAAGTAAAGTAAAGTAGAGTAGAGTAGAGTAGAGTAGAGTAGAGTAGAGTAGAGTAGAGTAGAGTAAAGTAAAGTAAAGTAAAGTAAAGTAAAGTAAAGTAAAGTAAAGTAAAGTAAAGTAAAGTAAAGTAAAGTACAGGGGTGGGATTCGGTCCAGATCAGGTGAACCCCTTGTTCCAATGATCAGCTGGCTCTGAACCAGTTCTCTGTGCCATGCATGTGGGCCCACCTGCCCACCCCTCCTCTTTCCTGTGCTTTATGTCCTTTGTTGAGAGCGCAGCTGATTCGTGTGGCAGAAAAGTTTGCTGTACCTCAGCGGTTTTAGTCACAGAGGCTGCGTTTGAAGGTATGTATGGGCTTTTTAAAATGTGGTGCATATGCATGAAGTGAATCACCAAAGTGCACCGAAGCGCGCAATCACCGAACCAGTTGTTATACAGGTGGAATCCCACTCCTGGCTAAGTGTACTTCAGGACTTACAATACTGTTTTTGTGTGTGCTTCCAGTCTTAAAATGGTGGGATAGTGAAGATTTATTGGGAGAAATCTCTTGTTCTGTCAGATGGACTGATACATAAAGTTGATCAATAAATACATCAACCCACCAAACAACCAACCAAACAACAATATAGTACTGTTAAACATATGTCCTGCCTTTTGATCAGAAGCTCATCATAGAACTTATAGCATAGCATTTCAGACATTCCTGTGAGATACCTTTGGCTGAGAATGTCTGATCTAATCACCCACTGATTGAAAGTGGACTTGAAGCTGGCTTTCCCCTCCCAATACAACGCTCAAAATACTGTCTCAAAAAAGTTGAAATTTTCCAAAATTTGGAAAGACATGTAGCCTATAGCAATATCACCACCACATTGGGCATAATTTTCTTTAAACAGTGTAGATCAGTAGTTCTCAATGTGGATCATATGTTCTAACCAGGTGGCCATGTCTAATTTTTTTTGGGGGGGGGGGCGGGAGAAGACATTTTTGACAGGGCCACCCAAACTTAACTGCTGATCATATAATCAATACATCACAACTGCCACATCTCATTGTTGATGCGAATTGCAGCAGCATAAATATTGAAAAATTCTTCAGTTTACAATAAAGATTTTAATAAAAAAGCAATTTCATAAGAAATGGAATGTTATATTCATGAGAAAAAAAGTACCCTTTTCCCAGCTAAAGGAGACAATGAGGAGATCACAGACAGGGGGCATAAAGAAAAACCCCCAAAAGATTGAAAACTCCTGGTATAGATGATTTTCAGTTTTTATATAAATTAGATTATGTGCATTGGATTTGAAACATGTTCTTGAAGATTAGATTTCCTCATAGGTGTAATGAATACTATACTTTATGTGTGCTCCTGCAGTCCAGATCAGGTATTACAATATAACTATGATCTGATTCAGCTTAAAGTATTTTATATAATTATATACAAGATTTATAATATAGTACATGGAAATAGTTATCTGAAGAAACAATTTCAAAATCAGCTTTTTGAATTTATGCAATCCAAACTATTGTGAATCAGGTTAAAATAAAACTGAACTCCAGGAAGGTCACCCTTTCCTATTCCAAATTGTACACAGTAGTTTCTGATCTGGTTTTGATTAAAACACAATCCTGCCCATAATACTTCTTGCTGGGTTTCTTATAATCATTTAAGAACTATAAAACTTTTAAGCATTTAGAGTTATCCTCAGCAGTCAGAATGAACATTAGATGTTCTTATGAAGTGGCTTTTGTCCTTTGAAGATTTGGTCATAAAAATGAGCTAAGTTTCTCAAAAGACCTGGAAGACTAAGTTACAAGGAACTTTCTTTTATAATTTATGACCAGTGTACAAGATATTTATATTTTTCCATTGTTTCATTCTTCGCATTCCACTTGAGTAGCAAGTGAAGAAAGAGTAAAACCAATCTTTTAAAATATAACATCCCCCCCCCAAAAAAAAAGCTTGGGTCATTTTCTGGCATCTACTGAAAAACATGAAATATATATTTCAGTGTTTTCTCTCTCTCTCTCTCTGTATGTGTATGTGTATGTGTATATGTATATGTATATGTATATGTATATGTATATGTATATGTATATGTATATGTATATGTATATGTATATGTATATGTATATGTATATGTATATGTATATGTATATGTATATGTATATGTATATGTATATGTATATNTTTCGATGAAGTCTCATTCATCATCTTCAGGCTTGGTCTTCAGCTCTGTGCCTCTCAGAGTGATGTGAGCTTGCAGCTGCCTTCTCCTTCTAACTGCCAGTGGGGGTGTGACTCAATTGGGTGGGGGCTTGGCTGTGTTCTGATTGGGTGGGGATGTGTTTTCATTGGTTGGGGGCCTGGCTGTGCCCTGATTGGTTGGGGGGTTGGCTGTGTTCTGATTGGCTGGAGGCGTGTTTTGTTTGTGAGTGCAGGCCTATTCAGCCTATTTGTCCTTGTTTTTATTATCCTGTACCGTCTGCCAGATGGTAATAGTTCAAAAAAAGGGTTCCCAGGATGAGGTGGATCTTTGAGAATGTTTTGAACTTTCTTAAGGCACCAAGAGCTATAAAACTCTTCCAAAGAGGGGAGAGGGCAACCAATGATCTTCTGGACAATGACGTTAACAATCTGGAATGCAGTCCTATCTGCCACTGTGCAATTGGCAAACCATAAAGAGGTGCAGTAAGTTAAGATAGGCCTGCACTCACAAACAAAAAAATCTCCACACCACAAGCCAGGCAAACACCTGGGCACAAACAGATCCCCCCTGATACCTCCAGCTCAAACACTCCCCAACCAGGCACCCAGATGAAACCTAGCTTCCTAACTAATGATAGCTGTCCATTTACCCGGAGCCAAGCTGCACAAAAGACCTCCAATAAAGTAACACAATGTTGCCAGCCAATCAAGACACAAAAAGAAACACCAATCAAGCANCACTGTAAAAGTCTGACTCACAGATGAACACTATACAGAAGCCTGATGATGGCAGATGAGATTCTGCTGAAACGTTGCTACAACTTTAAAAGCACAACTATTATGACGTGGGAAAATACCCAACTAAGTTGAATGCCATATCTATATCTATATCTATATCTATATCTATATCTATAT